>BQNB010018850.1:0-67699 GCA_026074375.1 Tanacetum coccineum | reverse complement strand
TTTCTAAACACCTATTTAGTTCCTATAATTGTCATATTCCTAGGTTGTGGAACTAATTCCCAAACGTCATTAGCAATGAATTGATTTAATTCTTCTTGCGTAGCGACTATCCAACTATAATCCGTTAAGGCTTCATTCACATTTTTAGGTTCTATAGTTGATATAAAACAAAATAAGTTACTTTGGTTTTGGGCTTGTGATCTAAGGGTTCTTTGGTTAAGGTTTCCTATGACATTTTCTAATGGATGGTTCCTAGATTCCTTAATATTGACTATTTCATCAATCTCTAAAGTTTCATCCACAATGTCACTTTCTAGGTTTTTCTTTTCGGTAACCTTAATTGCTTCTTCTTCAACTAAGTCAACATCCACCAACGGTGATGTCTTAGAGGGTGGAGGAGTTTCATTGAATGTCACGTTAAGTGATTCTTCGACTTTCCTAGTTTATTTATTTAGGATGATGTAGGCTTTACTATTTTGAGAGTAACCTAAAAAGATACCTTCATATGACTTTGGGTCAAACTTTGTAAGGTAGTCTTTTGTGTTTAAAATGAAGCACTTGCTTCCAAACACTCTAAAGTAATCTAACGTAGGTTTCCTACCTCTTAAAAGTTCACAGGGTGTTTTTCCTAAGATGGGTCTAATTAGGATTCGGTTGAGAATGTATGTTGAAGTGTCTACTGCGTTGCACCAAAACTTTTGTGGTAACGATTGCTCATTCAACATAGTCCTACTCATTTCTTGAAGTGTCCTATTTTTCCTTTCAACCACGCCATTTGATTGAGGAGTGCGTGGAGCTGAGAAGTTATGTGTAATACCATTGGCATTACAAAACTCTCCAAATTGCACCTCATTATCAAATTCCCTACCGTGGTCGGTTCTTATTGACACTATTGTACATCCTAATTGGTTTTGAATTTTCTTACTAAATATTTCGAATTGATTGAAAGCTTCGGTTTTGTCCTTAAGGAATCTAGTCCAAGTATACCTAGAGTAGTCATCTACTATGACTAGGGTGTAGCGGTTTCTTCCGTAACTCCGTACGGCGGATGGACCACCGTCTGAGATCCATATGATGGAGTTCTATGCATCTAGTCGTTGACTCTATTCTTAGCCTTATGAAATAGAGTGAGCTTCTTTTCATTTTTGCAAGCCAGCACAGAAAGTGTTGATCAAAACTTAAGCTTCATGGTTAAGTTTCTAACATAATTCCTTAGTTTGCTAACGATTGAATGAGACGCATATTTGGTGACCTAATCTCCTATGCTACACCATAAGTTTTCATCATTTTCTCCATTCATAGACAAGTTTGTGTCTTTAAGCTTTTTCCAATTTCATACATATAAGCCGTTCTTCCTATAACCTCTACATTTGGTCCTTACAACCTTAGTATTTCACTATCTGTTCAGGAGATAAAAAAAAGTTCTTAATCTACACATATTATAACATATTTGTCATATACTTAAAATTTAAATATTAAGTTATCTACTGGCTCTACATTATCTATTTTTGAGAGATCATCGAAATCATACCTTTGCCAATGATTTTATCGTGAAGATTACTACCAAAAATAACATTACCTTCGTTGTATGCCTTATAGCTTGAGAAGAGCTTTTGGTTACCTGTCATGTGTTTGGAGCATCCGCTATCGTTTATCCACTCATCGGGTTCCAAGTCGATTCGACTCCAAGGACTATCTAATTTATTTAAGGAACACCTAGAACATTTCGGTCCCAAAAGTTGTTAGTGCTAAACTTCCTTTGCACTTGATGCAATTGGTTGGGTGTGGAATTGAAGACACATTTTTCCCATGCATGTAACTTTGACTGTGGGAAGGTGTGTTCCAAGTTACAAGAAAACCACGAGGTTGATTTTGTCGACCAATGTTTCTTTTTGGTTGCGGTGTTTTAGGACGATAATAATTATTTATGACTCTTCTAGGTGGTGGAGTTTTTTGATCAAAATTTGCGTTTTAAAAAAATCCACTCCGGGTCAGGGTTTTGATAATGGCTTTATTGACATGCTTACTTTATTATCACTAGCAATAGGAACTCTTATATTGCTTAATATTATGTGTTTTGGTCTAGGACCAAAAATAGATTTTTGAAAAGACACATTTTTCTCAGATCCAGGTGTACCAACTGGTGGTGGTCCATAATTTTTTTGGGGGCTGCCCATATTTAAGGGACCTCCATCAGAAGACGCTTTTTTCTGAGCTTTCACAAATTTTATTTCTTTAGTTCCACTAGATGATGCTTCAGATGAATTAAATCCTAAACCTAATTTTTCACCGGATGCTACCCATGGGTTTTGATTACTTAACATTTCTTTTAGACATTGTGTGTCTTTTTAAATTTATTTAATCTCTAGTGACTTCCTCTCTTGATGTTTTTCATTCTCATATTTTAAGCATATGAGCACTTTACACATCAGTTCAACTCTCGTATTTTATCGAGTGTAGACACTCCCTTTACCTTTAGAAACACACTCAGTTTCTTTCTCTAACTTTATTTCTAGTGGCTTTTAATCTTTTGTTTTAGTGATTATGCTTTAAACTCATTTTGGCTAGTTGATCATATTCAATTATCTAGCACTGAAGTTATCCCTATTGATGTGTTCTCATCTCTAAAGTAAGGAGGATTCGGAATTACTACTTGATGCTTGAGCACTAGACACGTTTCGTTATTGACTTTTCATCTTTTATTCACGCTGTCATCTTATAACCTTCGACAAATGCTCTTTGGTTCTTGTCTTTCGGTGGTTTTGGACATTCTCCAATAAGATGATTCGGGTCGCCGCATCTAAAGCATTTTCTATCACTTTTATTGTTTTTGTCGTCTCAGCTTCTTTGAAACGTCTTTTTGTCGTTCTGAGGTTGTCTCACGAATCTACCTCTTCTCTTGAAGAACTTCTTGAAGTCTCTTACCACCATGGCGTATTCTTCGTCTTCACTTCCGGAAGTCAAACACTCTTCATCACTAGATTCTTTCTTAGCCTTTAAAGCAAGAGATTTCATTTCAACTTTTTCTTTGACTATTTCGGAATCTTTCTTGATGATCATCTCATAAACTTTAAAGTTCCCGATAAGTTCATCAAGAGATAGTGATGTTAACTCTTTCAACTCTTCAATTGCCGTAACCTTTGCTCTCCATTTAGGATGTAGAGCCCTAAGAAATTTCCTAACATAGTTCTTGCTAGAATAACCTTCATCAAGACGACTTTTTAGCACTGTTATAATTGTATTAAATCTAGCTCAAAAAAATGCAATATCTTTAGGATTCGTCTTTGGAAATGATGAACTTGTTCTATATTGTTAATCAAAAAGGTTCGATCTTATTATCTGTGACTTAACTATTACTAGGTGGCGTGATTAACAATGTTTTCCAAATTTCTTTTGCCATATTACACATGAAAATTCTTTCATATTCTTTTCTAGGCAAAGCATTATAAATAACCATTTTAGCTACGTTATTTTTCGCAAGTTTCTTTTTAAGATCATCACTTTGTTTTTTCGAAAGGGATAACCTCATCTAATTTGGTTTCTAGATTTTGTTCAATAGGTTGAAAATCATCGTTGGTAATAACATGCCAATAAGATCTAGTCTTTTGATTTAACATATGTTCGAATCTATTTTTCAATAAATAAAATTCATCAATTTCAAAAAAGTGGTGTCTTTGCATAGATGCCTTCTGTATTGTCGGAATCCATAGATCGATCCAAGATTTTAAATACATTATATTTTAAAAATCTTGAGTGACCTTGGCTTCTGATACCAATTGTGGAAACTAGAAGGGGGGTTAAATAGTTTACAGGTTCGTTTTCGTTTTAAAACTTTGCTTTCAAAATACTTAGATTCCGTACCTACCGCTGCCTGTATTGCTTTAACCAACCAACATATGAATAACCAAGTAAAATATCTAAAAAAAATAACAGTAAATAACAATAAAAACAATATAAAGCGATGAGGGGAAGGTGAAAAGGAACAATCAAACAAAGGAACGACCAAGATTTTTAGTGGTTCGGTGATTCCTCCGATACGTAATTCGTTAAGTTTTGTATAACGATTACGTAATATATAGTATAGTAATAAGGTATTCGCGAGGATTCTAGCAAGATTACTTTTTTCCAAATGTAAATCCAAAACCTTCCGAGTCGTATACCTGCGTGGTGGCCGAATTGAGAATTGTGACTAAGTTCGTGATCGCGTGTTTGAATATTTCAAGAATTTGATTTGGTTTCCTATTTCTACAAATAAAAAAATGCACAAACAAGTAAAAGCATGTAAAAACAATTAAAGCATTTTAAAAATAAAGCACGAAAACGTTAACGGGAAGTTAAAACGCGACATTTAAGCAAGTAAATCAAATTTTAACCTTACAAATGCAAATTTAATTTTTAAAGATCCTAAATGACTAAAAATAGTTTTCAGAAAGAATTATATTATTTTTTATATCTTTATTTTATTTATTATGAATTAAAAGCTAATTTAATCTAGAAAATTAATTAAAAATACTAAACTAATTATTAAAAGTCTGGAAAAATTATGGAAATAACTTTGAACTGATTGCAAGAAAAATAAAATATGCTAAAAACGGCCTTTTATTAATAAGACTTAGGAAATAACAATAAGCTAAATATGCTTAAACTGAAAACTGTGTTTAAAAGAAAAGTGGGATGGGAGCATAACAGATTGAAAGGCTAGCACAATGGTTAAGAAGGGAAGGGTTGTTTTCGTTTAGTGCGGGTTGAAGTTCTCGGGTTGAGTCACCCTGGCACTCCCAAAACGCCTTTCATTTTATTTTATAGTTTTTTTTCATTTTGAAAAAAGTTTCTATAAAAAGCCATTATAACCAAATTTAATGAAAGGACTTTTTATAAAACTTATTTTAAGCTAGAAATAAGCACTTTAAGTCTGAAAATTAAGCTAAAAACTAAAATGACAAAATACTAAACTGTTTGAAACCTTTAAGCTTAATTATAAGCTCTAAAAGCTATAAGATGAAGTAAAAAGCTAAAACATATTATCAAACATACCTAATAAGCACTTTTAAACTGATTTTAAACAATTTAAGCTAAATACATAAGCTAAAAAGAAAAATGCAACTAAAACTTAAACTACTTATTTTGGGTTTTTTTTATATGCTAAACTGGCAATTGCAGCCCTAGTACAAAGCTATAAAATGGACTTATAAAAGCTAAAAAAATGGAAAACAAGTTGAGCTTATGATCTAAATTAGTTATGCTATCAATTTGAAAGCTTAATTCTAACTTATAAAATACTAAATCTATGGTTTAAAGTGACTGCTTAGGCTAAAACTACTAAAAACTTATGCATATTAAAACTATTTTGAACCAAATGTTTGTAATTGATATAAACCATACTTGAAACTTAAGAGCATAAACAACTTAATGAAAATGGAACTAAAATGATTACTTAAACATGAACTTAAGGCTTAACTTCTATCAAATCCAATTCCAACAGTTCTAACCTATATATGCTAACAATAGAAACTAAATGATTATCGGAATCTTTTAAATACTTACTTTGAATCAACACTATAAATCTATTTCAAACTACTTTTATGACTGAATTAAGCGAAAGTGGAAAGCAAATAAGACACAAAAATGCCACATAACAGTTTTAAAACTTATGAATATGGTAATACTATCCACAAACACTCTCTTTAATTTCAAAATTACCGTGAGCTATATCACAAGCGTGAAGATAAAGCAAAAACAAATTAAGAAAATATTAAACTAGACAATTAAAGTAATAAAAGAACCAGAATGATATAAGCTTTATTAAGCTAGTAAATTAAGGCAAAAGCTAACTAACAGTTTTAGCAAATAAGCATTTAGAAAGATTTAGAGGACAACAAAAGTGATATATTGATCCCTTGCAACCTAAACTGGGATTATTATAAATAAATAGCTCTAATATCTACCCTGCTTATAAATAAGCAATCCAAAATAACCATAAGATCATAATTTTGGGGACTAGCTTATTTCAAGCTTATTCTGATTTCAAAATTGTCAAATAACCCAATGAGCTTCAAATAAGCTTTGTAAAGCTTATTTGAGCGTTATAGAAGCTTTTGACGTGAGTTGAGCTTTATTGCACAGCTTAATTGGACAACTTATCAAGATGCTTATTTGGAATTAAAAAGTAAAACAGGAATTAAAGAACACTTATTTAAAAAGCTAAAATTTTATTAATATTAAAAAGAGTACAATGCATTTAAAAAGGAAATACAATAAGCAAAAAGGAAATAAGCAATACGATAAGCTATTCTAAAGCTACTCCTCGATGCCCTCTCTGTGTGATCCATCTTCTCTATTTATAGGAAGGTGGTGAAGCTTCTAGGTCCATGAGACGCTCCCCCATCTATAATCCTAACCCTTCAATCACAATTCATCAACCAAGCACCTTTGGATCTCCACCACGTCATAGTAGCCAATAGGAAACCACGGGATTGCCAGCGTGGATGATATGGTATCAGATGTCAGGCCTAGCAGGCTTCTAGAAACTTGTGTGGGTGAATTTGGGGAGTGGATTTACCCTGGTGTGAATTTTGTATGAAAATGAGAGGGAAAGAATTGGGGTAAAAAGATGTACAGTGATTGTGTTTGACCCTCTTGTTATATCATTTGACTTTTACATTGACCCGGTTATGGATTTGGCATTGGGCTTGAATTGGGCTAGAATGGGGTAAGGGTTTTAGGTTAAATGGATGGACTTGTTTATAAATAAGGCTAAGGTTTATAGAAATACAATGTTAATGGGCTGACCTGGCCCATTAAAATGTGTACGGATTGGCCCATTAAGGATGTATTTGCCTTCGGCTTTGATTTCTTGCATCTTTCCATTCATGTGCTTGGTTTTGTCTGTTTTGCTTTGTTTTGTCCTTTTGTGCAATATCCTTTACCTGCAAGACACAATTCACAATACAAACGAATACAATGCATTTTTCTGTATTTGTTGGTCATTATTGGTCTTTTTAGCTCGTTTTATTAGGTAAAAGGTATGTGTAATTATGCACATACCAAAATCCCCCATACTAAGCTATTGTCGTGTCCTCACGCAATGTCATAAATAAAAACTTAGAAAACCAAAAATTTCAACCCATTTAGACTAATTACCTTGAAAAGTAGCAAAGTGTTCATCTAAAGGGATTAAGAAATCACTAGTTTTGAAAACATCCTGTTTTACCATTTTTATGCATTTATTCATAACTTCATGGAACAAAAGATATAATTCACCGTCCTTGATTTTTTTACCCACCCCAAATCAAGCTTAAAAACGAAATCATTGTTAAATACAAGTTAAGATGCTAACACTACTCATAAACATTAATTGTGAATGCATAGCTACTTTCCGCTCCCTTATTCCTAAGTCCTCTAAAGATTTTATTCTTATTATTTGTGACAAATAAATTAATGTCTTATTCACATAAATTATAACCCGGTTTAGACCACAATTAGTTTGAAATCCTTTCCTAAAGAGACGATATGGTAAGAATAAGGTCCACATTAAGGTTCTAATTTCGCATGATTTAGGGGTTTATCTTTTTAGATATACCCCGGAGTAAAATTTGGCTGTATTTATTGTTATTGCAACATTATTAATACTCAGTCTGTAAAGGCGTCATATTTTGCTAGTGTTTGCAACATCGGTTGTGAGCCGGCAAGATGCAGCAAACATATTTCGACCTTGGTAATTTCATTTCTACCATTTTTTTTAGCAAGGTGCCAAACATCGGTTGTGAGACCGGCCAAGATGCAGCATCTTTTATTCAGTCTCGGATTATTACTACGTGCCTTATTTAAGAAGTCTGCAACATCGGTATTGTGAGCCGATACGATGCAAGTAAACTTTATAGCCAATAGTTTTTAATTATTATTCATACCTCCAACCTTTAAAGGACTACACACTTTGGTGTGAGCCCGGCAAGAGGTTAGTTGGTCTTATTTCGGCTTCGGTTTATTTCTTAATTATTATTATAGCCAAATTTCAAGTCATGTGGTCTTTTAACAACTGCCACATCGGTATGCGAGCCGACCATGGTCTAGGAGTCTATTTCCCCAAAACACTAACAAAACCTTGATGTGTACCTTACTTTCACTAGAAGGAATCTCTACGAAGTGATTTACTAAGAATTGCCAAAAACTAAGTAAAGTTATTTTATTCAAACAATTATATAAAGTTTTATTAAGCTGATGGGAGCAAAAGCACAATTAACTCTATGAGCCTTAAAGAGTTCCAACTACTCTATGTTTAGTATCTAACTTATATAAAACTCTATCATTTCTCATTCTTCGCAAATTTAAAACTTTTCAAAAAAGATACACTGCGAAATGCTTAGTTCTAATAAAGCAAAGCTTTGCATATTTAAAGTCTTCAGCCCAAACTTGGAAAACTCTTGGCTCTTTTTAAGCTAGTAGAATTGCGGTTTAAGCTTTTTGTATAAAAGACTAGCAAAAAGCTTAAATTTATATAAGTTAAGGGATAAGCTAGAGCACAACATGCTCGATCAAGTCAAAATTTATTCCTTAAAAAGACAATACTTTGTGTCAAAACACTTATTCTATTTTTGAAAAAAAATTAATTTTGGCATATTTTTGCTATTTTTGGTGGAAAACGGCGTTATGTGAAGACAAGACAAATGCAAGCAAGATCGAAATCGCAAGAAACACCACCCCACCACATACTAGAACTACACATTGTCCTCAATGTGAGATTGCCACCCCCATACTAATTTCAATGCATAATCCGAATATAAAGGGGTTTCTACGCAAATCTAAAGTCGTTTATTAATTATGCTAATAGATACACGTTAGTCAATAAGATCTAGGATATCAGATTTTCAATATAAGCATGCTAAGGATTGAAGATCGTGTGAACGATGGACAAAACACCAAGCACGAGAGCCTTTAAAATCCTGGGCAATCCTGGACATAAAACAAAAACCACGAAACACGAGAAAGAAAGAGGCGAGCCTCCTCACATCACACTTATTCATAATTATAACTAATATACTACTATTAGGGATAAGCATGGGTTGCCACCCACAAAGCGCTTGTTTATTAAAGAGTCACTAAGCTTGACTCGATCCCCCATACTTGAGTTGGTCAAAGAGGATAGAAATGGAGAAACGGGACATCCAAGATAGGAATGTCTTCTCCAGAAATCATCATCGGGCTTTTAGATAAATCATTAACGATCTTGAAAGCTTTAAAACCTCGATGAGATAATAAGCAAGGAGATTTCTCCTCTTTTGAAGCAAGAATTCCAGGAGTGAAAACTTTGTCTTCGTTTTCGGATGAAAATAGGAGCAAAGTGTCAAACACTGGAGAAAGAGGATCACGGATGAATGAGATATGAGGAAATTCATCCAGTGAGAGAAATCTCTTAGATTGGACTTCAATGAATATTCCCTTATCGAAAACCTTGTTTCTATTTCCGGAAGGAAAAGAAACTACAAGATCGGATCCGAGGGAATCATCAGAAGAGGGAAGTCCGAATCCAGATAAAGGGTGGGTAAAACATTAGGCACATGAAAAATATCTCCCACCACAATTGTAGTCAAATTTCTTGGATGGGACTCAATATCATCAGGTGGTTTTTTCGGAGGACGACGAGATGATGGAACATTATAAAGATCAACGTGAAATGACTCATACTCAGGAGGGGGAATAGAATTATTGTTAAGTAATTCTTTAAGAAAAAGAACATCCCCCTCTGAGTCATAGTCGTCACTTTCAATACCTAGTGGTACTGAGTCATCGGAAGCAAGAAATATATCGATCTCCTACATAAGAGAGTCACTATCCTCAACGAGGATAGGAGATGGAGAGAAAGATTCGATAATAGCATCAGGAATCACAAAATCAAGTTCTTCCGGAGGATGAGGAGACGAATTCTCATATAACAATTCCTCAATAAGATGAATATCTTCCTATGGATCAAAGTCGGCTTCATCAATTCCTGGTGGAATCAAATCGATATGAGTGAGTTCACCGGAGAACTCCTCGAGAAGAGAATCAATCTTAGGAGAAGAATCAATCAAAGTTTCTCGATTAAGCAAAGATTTATAAGATCAGACTTGGCATTAAAGTGATCATTATTATTTTTGTGTGGAATTGAATCGATATCTAACACCTTATTATAAAGTGGATCAATCTCACTAGAAATGATTTCTTCATCAATTTCAAAAAGAGGGTTCGAATAAATTTTAAAATTTTCTTTCGGAACGTCCTCATCAGGAAGTGACTCGTCATCACTCGAGGTAAAATCATCATTAGAGTCAAAAAGAGGATTAGAGAATTTGTAAAATTAGTCTCTGGAGAATCATCACAAACGGGCACATCACACTCACTTACATTATTGGATAAATCCTCGGACTCACTTGGTATTGAGACAAGGTTCTCAACACTAGACTTTATTACTTCGTCCGATTCCTTTTTAGAAATAATGCTAAGATGCTCGTCCCCCATACTTAGAGAGTACTCAGGTTTTATAGTTGGTAAGTTGGGTGTAATTGCAATAGCCGAAGAAATTTGAGGCGTATTATTCAAAGGAATAGTGCTCTTCTTATAAGTAAGTTTAAAACGATCCAAAAACTCTAGAGTACGAGTTCTACGATTCGCTACCTTCTCTGCGATATTTTTTTATTCCTGCTTTTCCTTAACTTTTTGTTGAATTATCAATTCACACCAAGTTTGCATCGTATCAAGAGCTTTTTGTTCTCTAATATCGTTAGAAGGATTGTCTAAGAAACTCACACGTGGATCATAATTGTTGAAAGAATTCATATTAACGTATAAATTGCATTTCGAACAAAATCCATTATCGTGCTTACTTCCACACCTCTTACAATAACACCGGTGACAACAATACTGATCTTCATCCATCCGTATTTTACAGTAAAAACAATGACGATAGTCACGATAATCGAGTAACGCCATAAGAATTAAACAATATAGAGGGATAAGAAAAAGAATTAAACGGATAAGAGGGTACGGAGAATATTTTTGGATTTTGAAAAAAAATATATTTTTAGGACCGATAAATCAAAGGTGCACGGTAGCTCTCTAGATAATGCACAAAGAAGCGGAGGAGCGGGTAAGCGCGAAGTGTTTTAAAAACTTTCTCCTTTCGGGTCGAAGTTCATAGGATCAACCCTCCTTATACCTCTCTTATAGTTTGTAATCTAAAGGTGAGCCAATTTCATAAGTGACACAACGTTTGATTTTGTTGTTTTTTTTTAATTTTTTTTTGGTATTATGATTACTTGATAATTGAAAATCATAAAAATAAAATATTTTTGTATTTTTATATTTTTATAATAAGAAGAAAATATTCACAAATGAAAGCGCGCCAAAAACCTATTCGTTCCGAACACACACATAAGTATATAAGGACGAGGTTAATTATAGTATAGTATAAGATTTCCGTCGGGTTCTAGAAAGTTACTTTTAACCAAAGTAAAGTTCAAAACCTCCCTGGTCGTTTCCTCAACGAAGCGTGAATTGAGAATCGGTTAAGTTCGTGATCGCGTGATATGAATAGTTTAAGAGATTTTGATTTTGATTTCTAATTCTACTAATGAAAACACATAAAACATGTAAAGACAAGTAAACAATAAAAGCATTTAAAGCATTTAAGAAATTAAGCACGAAAACGTTAACGGGAATTTAAAAACGCGACTAAATAAACGAGTAAATCAAATTTAAGCTCTACAAATGCAAATTTAATTTCAAAATATCCTAAATGACTTAAAATAATTTTCAGAAAAAGAATTATATTTTTTTATTTTTATTTATTAGAATTTAAAACACTTTTAATCTAAAAAATGCATAAAAAATAATAAACAAATTTAAAAAATTCTAAATTTTTTTATAGAAAATACTTTAGACAATGACTAATGCAGGAAAATTAAAACTGGTAAATAAGCTCAATAAATAAGCTGCTAAATAAGCATTGATAAGCTGATAAGCTAAACCTGAAAACAACCTTATAAGAATTGTGGCCCAAGGGTCTTATGAAAAAGACCCAAGGGCGCAGTGGTAGTGTGTGTGTTGTGAAGGGGATGTCTGAGGTTCGATCCTTGAGACTGTCCCTTTTTGCACTATTTTTATATTTTAGATTTTTTTTTTGGAAAAACTTATAAAACATGTTAGAATAAGCTATTTTAACAAATGGACTTATATATAAAACTTATTAATAAGCTCAGAAAAAACAGTTGAAAATGACAGTTTAGATTTTGATATATAAAAGAACTAAAGGGCTAAAGGGCAAATTGCAACCCTAAAAATAAGCTAGTATAAGCTGTTTTAAGCCTCCAAAAAGCCCAAACAAATTTAGCTTTTATACCAAATAGCTTGTGCCTTAAATTTTAGAGTCTAAAACAACCTATAGCTAACTTAAATTTAGGATTGAAAATGCCAAAAACCTTAACTAGAACTTGCATACCAAAAACAGTTTTGACCCAAAACCAATTAAACCAATGAAACAGTACTATAACTTAAACTACCAAATTTAAACCATGAATACAACCATTTTGATCATTTTGAACATAATTCAAAAACTCTAAGATTCAAATCTAAAAATCAACAGTTTTAACTTCTAAAATCTAGCAGACTTGAACATTTGTTAATCTAAACCATAAAATTCAATAAAATCTTTCAAAACTTGCAAACACTTGATCTAAAACTGATTTATGACTAATCAAAAGTGACTTTTAAAACACAAGAGTGCACTAATAGTTTTAACTTGTGGTTAAAACTGTTAAGCCAAACACTCCCTTAAAATCCTTAAACTCAATTTAACAAAGCAATAGGTCTTTAAAAACTATTAGACTTAAAAACAGATTAAGTACCAACAATATTAAGCATGATTAAGTATTAAAAACACACAAATAAACACTGAAATAAGCTCAAACATAATAAGCAGTTTTTTAGACTAAATTAAGCAGTTTTGCATGAAAATTTTAAAAGTCATAAAAGCTAAATCATAAGCATAAAAAGCATTTGAAAAGAAAGATTAGGAATTAATAAGCAAAAGTAGATAGAAAATAAGCAGCAATAAGCAATGGAACAATAATTGAGCAGTAAAGTAAAATGATGAACTTACAATTGCCCTTGCACAAACATGGCTAATCAGGCTCACAGAGCTTATCTACTAAAGCTCCAGCTTATCAAAGATAAGTTGGCGGGGTCTATAATCCCTTCCCAAACTGTCTTATCATTCATAAATCAAGTTGAGGTAAATTTAGGTTGGATTTTGAGTGAAACAATAACACTGAGTTAAAACAGTAATGAGCTTATGACAATGACTTGTAAACTGAATTAAGCTTAAATTGCATTAAGTAAAAAAAGAATTTAAATTGAATTAAACAGTAATTTCATTAATCATAAAAACTGGTTACAATGCTTTTGAAAAGTAAAGTAAACAAGCAATAAAAATAAGCTGAAAATAGGACTACACTACTCCTAAATCTAACCCCTACTCCTAGATCTAATAATTTTTACAAAGAGAAATCATATTCTATTTATAGAGGAGCCAAGGGGCTTAGGTGTGCTTGTTGTGTGAGGAGAAACCTTCAAAGGTAATCTTGGCCTTCCATCTCTTAACCGCCACAAATCCAAATCAATTTGAGCCCTTCATTTGATCACCACGTCTCACTAGCCAATCAAGATGCTTGGGATTGCCAACATGGCTTCCCAAGTGTTAGAGGGTGTCAGACGTTAGCTTCTAAAAGCAATTGAGAGCGTAGGATTGGGTGAAAGGGGATTTACCCTGCGTTATATGATACAGTGAAAATGGGAGGGAAAAAAGGACGAAGGGTGTACAGTAACATTGACCCGTGTGAATATGGGTTTGACTTGGGTTGATATGGTTTTGGGTGGATTGGGCTTTTACTTATTTTTGGGCTGGATATTGGATTTGGTAAAAATGGATTTGGGCATATATTTTTTTAGGCTCAGTTAAAAAGGCTTAAGGTGAAAATGGGCTGACCCGGCCCATTTAAGATGGTTATGGCTTTGGCTTCGGTTTTTCGCGCTCTTTTCATTTCCGTGCTCGGTTTTGTCTGGATTAGCTTCATTTTTGTCCTTTTCTTGAATATCTAATACATGCAAGACACAATTCACAAAACAAACAAATACAATGCATTTTTATGTATTTTTGGTCATTATTGGTCTTTTTAGCTCGTTTAATTAGGTAAAAGGTATGTGTATTTAAGCACATACCAAGAATCTCAGTGTTTACATGCTGCATGGTAAGAAGATCAAGCTTTGCTTGCTTTAATACCAAAAGTCGTTCTTTGCATGTATTTAGTTCTTGAACAAGGTTTCCATGTTTTGACATGAGATTGTTTCTTTGTTCTTCAACATAGTTTAGATCAATACACAGATAATCTAGAAAGGATTTTCTATCATCGTTATCTTCCATTTCAAGAAGAGTGTGTACCTTTTGTATAGAGATCTTGACCCATTTACCATTGCTGACATTTTCTTTGCTGACAGAAATTCTTTCTTCATTAGTAAGTGCCATGAGAGCTTTAACTTCTGTCACTTAATTTTCATCAGATGATACTTCTTCTTCATCCCAATCATACGTTTCAGCAATGAGACCTTTGTTTTTTCCTGGGGATGAACTAGGAGCTGAAGCACTAGGACTAAGGAGGGATAGTTTAGCTTTGACTTTGTTGTATTTGGCTTCAAAGTCCTTGGTTTGTCTTAGTTCAAGTTTGTGCTCAGATGAGTGGATAAGCTTTGGTTGAAAAGGTGACTGATATGAAGGAACTGATGTCTTTGACCAACAGTCTCTTGCAAAATGACCCTTCTTGCCATATTTATGGCATTCAGTTTGGTCAGTTGCTTTTGTACTACTAAACCTTTGAGTACCCTTTTTGAAGAACCTTTTAGACTTGGCTAAAAGAGATCTTGCTTGGTATTCTTCCTCTAAGTCTTTTAGATACTCATGACTGCTTCTTGTATCCTCTTCATCATCAGGATTATCTTGAAAGTCCTAGACAATAGAGGCAAAGAAGAAAGCAGTTGACAAAGGTGTTGCAAAGACAAGAGATTTGCTCTTTTCAGTCTCATAAATACTATTTATTAGGTTTTCTTCATATTTGAGTTTACCAAATAGAGAAACAATCTTAAAATCTTTCACATGATTTGTGTTTCTGAGACTTTGGCAGAAACTTAGCCACTTCTTTGGTAACCCGTTTATAAAACCATCATTTACTAACTCATTCATCAAAGCTTTATATCTGGTGAAAGTTTGTGTTTGAGATTCACTTTCTTTGAATTTGAAGGTGTTATATCACAACTTTAGGTCCATGACCCTACTTTCTTTCACATCAGAGGCCCCCTCATGATATAGTATCAGGTCATCCCAAGTGGATTTTGCAGTTAAGCAATTTATGACAGAGTTCATTTGGTCATCTGGAAGCACATACATAATAAGACTTTTGAGTCGCTGATCTAAGTTAGCAGCTTTTCTCTCCTTAGGTGTCCATTATGTCTCTGGCTTCCTTTGACTAGCTGCCATAAGGATATAAGGACCATTTGAAATTATGTTTACAAATCGAGGTTCAATACCAATGATGTGGCGCATGAACCTCTTTTTCCAATTGGTGAAATTTTCCACCTCTAGTACAGGAGCGGCATTTAACTGGCCACCCTTGTATTCAAGAGTCTGTGGTACTTCTACTGCTTCCATTTAAGATGGATCTTGATTTTAAAAATCTTTGAGCCTTTATATATCCTTTTAAAGGGATTTTATAAACCAGAAGGCTCTAATACCATTTGTTGGTCCCTTAGAATCTGATATAAGATTTATCAAGTTAAACTAATCTGATTTCATGACAACAAAGTGAGTTTTAAACAAATATATATGAAGAATATAAAGATCAAGTTTAAAACACACAGAAATACTTTTCAACGTATAGGTTCTTATTATAATCAAATAAAGAATCTATGACACATCTTGCTTGCGGAATAACAAGGTGGTTGAATGAAAATTGGGGTGTTATCTCCTTCGAACTAATTCTCTAACCAAAGTTATGAGAAATAAAAAAACAAACTATTCGACTAGAACTGAAGCTTTAGCTTCAGTTATTTCTATTTAGTTTGTTTGAGAGATAAATGAACTCTTCAATGTGTTTCACATTAATTGGAAGAGATGACATTTACTTTGGGAATCTCTTTCCTTTTATAGGCAAAGGAATTAGGGTTTACAAGTTTAACATAGACTACGTGGCAAGCATTAAATGGGTGGTTGAACTACCATTTAATGCACGTTTGCTTTCTTAGTACTAGGTACAGTCCTTTGAGAAAAGGTGTTGTACTTCTATACCAACTTTAGAAGTAACATTTCCCAAGAAGATTGCTTTATTCCTTTTGACATAAAGCAATCTTTTTCCCGCCTTGTAAACCTTCTAGAAGTGAGTCAACACGTTTTAACTTCTGTTAAGGAGATAGACAACGTTTAGCTTGGAATTGTCAACCAAGCTGAACTGAAGCTCTTACCAAGAGTCCTTCTTCAGTTTTGTACCGCTGCATACACTGAAGTGAAAATACTTCCCAATCTTCTACGGACCCGAAGAGCTGTCGCTGAAGAAGCTTCAGCGACTCAAACTCAAAGACTTCAGCTTGAGAAACACTTAGGGGATTTTATGTTTAAATCTACTGAAAGACTGAAGACTGAAGGGCTCGAGAACTGAACCAACAGCAAGGAATCCAGTTTATCATAACCGAACAAAACACATGGATATCAAGCACCATTACATTCAGGAACTTATTGCAAGAAATGAAATTCAACTGGGCGATTGCCGAACCAATGAGCAAGTTGCAGATTTCTTAACAAAGAGTTTACCACTAATGAAGCATGGAGAATTTAGTCTTAAGCTCGGAATGTCGACGTTCGAATGAAGGGGGAGTGTTGAAAGTTGTTTTTAATTCTCACGTTTTCTCAACTAACCGTTATGTTTTATGAATAAGTCATCAGAAGTGGTTAATTAGTTGAGATATTTTAGGCTAGTAATCTTTTTATATCTTTTGACTATTTTTAGTTTCCTACGTTATGTATTTGCCTATTTTTTAGTTTCCTACGTTATGTATTTGCCTATTTAAAGGTTTTCCTGGTTATCAATAATATCATCCATCAGCTTCAATTTACTCTCATATTCACTTCAATATTAACTTGTTGTGTCACAATCTCCAATAGAAGAGTACACAACATTAGAACTTGTCTATAATGACAACAACGACAACAATTTATTATTATTATTAATACTAATAGTAATAAAAAGGTGATTTGGGTACATGTTTTTTAAACACAAACCCTCATCGATCAAGCACACAGAAAAAAAAAATCAGAAAACCTAATTATATTCTATAAACAAATGACACAAAAATAAACTCATTAAAACTTTCAACATTGTTCCTCGTAGACCTCCAACTTCATCAAGGCTTCTTCCTCCGCATATTATTGATTATCACATACATAAGAATCCGATCTTTGCGGAAAAGGTTAAGACATGCACCTTTGTAGTGCCTGCGATATTCTACAAAGAAATATTGTACAAAAAGTATCAAAATAATCAATAGAATGAAAAGAAATACGAGATTTATCTTAACAATTTTTCCATTATAACTCGCGTCTCCTCTAAAATCAATCTTGTCCTTACCCATTGTTAAGACATAGTGTATTTTTTTGTGTCAAAACATATACAGACAAGCTAAATTTATATAGGAAAACTTCGTCTGCTATAGTAGAAAATCTTCTTTTCTCCTTTCATTTCATCGAATATTTACAATGCCGCTAAAAATGAAAAATCAATTTTACTACTCCCTCCGTCTCTAGATAAGTGTCCACTATTGACTTTCGAAGTCATTCTTCTTCAACTTTGACATTAAATTATTTTGTTTGTGTTATATAATACTTGATGAAAATTATATCCATGAAAATACATTGAAAACTCAATTCATTCATATATTTTGCATCAAGTATTATATAACACAATCAAAATAATTTAAGGTCAAAGTTGAAGATGAATGACTTCAAAAGTCAACAGTGGACACTAATTTAAGGACGGGGTGAGTATATGAATATTTGTTAGGCATGTGAAATTTTCTTAAAAAGCTCAACTCTTTTGTACTTGTTTCTCACACCAAACAACACACTACGGCAACGGCAAAGACATGTGAATTTGCGGTGCTTGAGAAATTCTACAAAGAAATAATGTACAAAAAGTATCAAAATAATCAACAGAAGAAAAAAAGACGTACGAGGTTTATCTTAACATTTTTTCCAATATAACTCGCGTCTCCCTTAATATCAATCTTGTCATTACCCATTGTTATGACACAATGTCTTTTTTGTGTGTCCAAACATATACAGTGGGGAAAACTTTGTCTGCTAAAGTAGGAAATCTTCTTTAGTTCCATTTTATCCAATATTCGTAATATATGCATTGTAATGTCTTGCACTTGGAAAAAGAACTAGAAAAAGGAATAAATATAGTGATAATTTGATTCGCTCAAAATGAAAAAGCAATTCTGCTATATGAATATTTATTTGACAGATGAAGTTTTCTTACAAAGCTGAACTCTTTTGTATTTGTTTCTTATGCTAAACAACACACTATGATATAACAATGCGTACTAAAAAAATCGGAAGGGGGAAGCAAGTAATTCCACCAAAAATGTTACCATAATTATCTTAAGCCTTGTATTTTCGCCGATTATTTTGATACTTTATAGTAATGAAATTCTTTCCAATGATTTCTTTCTATAATTTCTCAAAAATATGTTTAATTCGTTTTTTGAAACAAATATAATCACTTATATTAGATCGACTCGTTTCTTTGCGGATTATCTTGGAGTTTGTTATATAGTATCTAATCTGCAAATTCAATTCAATTTTAGGTAATACATTAATTACAAAACAAAGATTTCCTAGTCGATCAAGCAAATATTTTCATTCTTTAACAAAGTAATATCAAAATAACAAGAAAGAAAATATTTTCATCTTTAATAAAGTGATGTCAAAACACACTCAACACAACGTTTAACTTTATTTCATGTAAACCTTCAAATTCATCAAAAATCCCTCCTCATATTGATTGTTATATACACCACAAATTTCGCTGCTACGGTGTCAATAGTAAAAACATAAAGTCATTGATGTCTTTATTGTTGCCATCGTAGCGGCCATATTGATGGTGTACATGACAATCAATATGAGGAAAGAGAATTTTTGATGAATTTGTATTTTTACCTTAAATAAAGTTGAACATTATGTTGAGTGTGTTTTGATATCACTCTATTAAAAAATAAAAATATTTTCTTTTTCTTTGATCGACTAGGAAATCTTTGTTTTGTAATTTTAATAATTAAAATTGAATTGATTTTGCAGATTTGACTTTATACTATAGAGCAAACATTTGACAAAAAGTTTGACTTTGTGTGGGCTTAGTAAGCCGGCCCATTGAGCTACTAATTTGGGCCGGCCTATTTAGTTTTTTATTTTATTTTTTTAAAGTAGGCAATATAAAAAAAAATTGCTCGGCATAAAATAGGAAAAAAAATTGTAAAAAATACGGATTTATTCAGATAAAAAAATACCCGCGACATGAGGCCCAACACATAAGCACATATAAAAAAACAAACTATTAAACATGAGACCGAAAAAATAAACCCAATATAAAAAAAAATTGTTCGGCACAAAATAGGAAAAAAATTACAAAAGTACATATTTAATCAGATCAAAAAATACCCGCGACATGAGACCCAACACATAAGTTTTTTTAAGTAGGCAATATAAAAAAAATTCCTCGGCACAGAATAGTAATTTTTTTTACAAAAGTACTGATTTATTCAGATAACAAAATACCCACGACATGAGGCCCAAGACATAAGCCCATATAAAAAAAACAAACTATTAAACATGAGACCGAAAAAATAAACCCAGTATAAAAAAATTGCTCGGCACAAAATAGGAAAAAAATTACAAAAGTACTGATTTAATCAGATAAAAAAATACTCGCGCCATAAGGACAACACATAAGTTTTTTTTTTAAAGTAGGCAATATAAAAAAAAATTGCTCGGCACAAAATAGGAAAAAAATTACAAAAGTACTGATTTAATCAGATCAAAAAATACCCGCGACATGAGACCCAACACATAAGCCCATAAAAAAACTATTAAACATGAGCCCCAAGCACAACGCGCGGGCTATTTTCCTTGATAAAAAAACCATAAAAAAAATGGGGGTACGCATAACACAAGCCCTAAAACTAAAGACTTTGTCCTCTCTCAATTAATTAAATGTAACCCTTGAAACAAAACCTCTCTCAAATCAAAACACCCGGCCAAAACAAACACAGAAAATCGCCCAAAACACACACACACACACGCACAAAATCCCTTACCAGATCAAAAAAACCCTAATCTAATTGATCAGCTTGAGATATAATGGCACTTGGTTTTTTCAGAATCATCTCTACCACAAGCAACTAAATTCGAGGTACATATCATCACTTAATGTTTGGTTATAATTGTTTGATCCAATTGGTTTTTAATTGTGCTTTCAATTTTTTTGGAGCGATTTGAATTTTATATTAGTTTTGTTAATCATTTAATCTATACTGCTATATAAAGCATTTATAATGTGGGACTCATTAAAAATTAAAATAAGGAGACCATTATCTCATTTTTGGGAATCACATCAAAAAGTGACGCATTTATTTTCAAATTAAAATATCTTTTTATCAATTTAATTTTATTATGATCTAATTTCATCATAGTTTTTAAAATTTTGTGCTCTTTAATTCAACATACATTTTGTTATATTTTATAATTTTTTTGTTTTTTTACATTTTTTAGTGAGTTTTATTTTATGTGATTTTATATTTTTTACAACTTTAACATTAATTAAATATAAACTTGATACGTTAAAACTATATACTTTCGGAGAGTGTGTTGTCTCTTTACATGCGAGAATGATGATGTTAATATGGTGTTGCGGGAAAGCTACACAAAATCCAAACGAACACATACAATGAACACATACATTTAAAGTGTTGTAAGCGGTTAGAAAATGGCGAAAAAATTGATGTTAGTAAATTTTTTATTACCGTTATACGCGGGTAACCAATAGTTGTTCATCAATGCTTTGAATGCTTACATTAAAAATCTTGGACAGCCCTCTCCATCAATGAACGGCCATTGCCATTTTGAATATAATAGAAAGTTTCCGTACCAAACAAGGATGTCGGACCGAAAAAAATAGTAGATGTTAATAGCTTCCTCACGAAGCTAAAATTCAAAATATTATGGAAATACATTAAAATCATAAACCGTTTTCCTTAATTTTTGATCTTTTGTATTTTAGATGAACTACAACATATAGTTGAGATTATGTTTTTGCTTCTTCATTTTTATAATTATGTTTACAATATTCTCTCTTTTTTTATTTGATCTTGATGAACCCGGTTTCGTTTGTGATTGGTAATTATTTGAATTTGATAATTGTGCACGTAATGGCATATATGGCTGTTGCAACTTTAATTTGATATTCAAGGTTTTTTTTTATCATCAGGTATCTTTTGTTGTTGTTGCAGAGATGAATAAGATTTAAGGAAAATGTATGAGTCGTTATTTTTTAAACTTTGAGATTAAATTATGTTCATAAGACTTTCATTTTCAGATTTAAGATTCTATGGTTGTTTTTATGTTTCATTTGGATGAGTTTTGAGTTGGATTTGTAACGAATAAATGAGGGTGTTCTATGCACACTGTATGTTTGATGAATTGCGTGTGAATCTAAATTTGTTACTAATCGATTTTCTTTAATAGTTTTAGGTTGTTGAGATCACTTATTGAACCTGATATGAAGCGGATTTATGTATGCAACAAAACACAACTTCAAGTAATCGTTTTTATGATAATTAACTGATTTGTTTAATCACTCATCTACTTTTTATATGTAATTGGTTTGATTTTGAACTGCAAATTCATTTGAAGCTTTAATCATTCATCTACTTTGTTTGCATTTTAGGTTGTAAATGTTCATTTGGAATGGAGAGTGAGTTTGATGGATGAGATAAAGGTAAAGTATTTCTTAACAAAGATCGAGAACACGCAGGTTTCTTTCATTTATGTAAATGCAAATCATATCATTCATCGTTACTATAGCTAATATAATTATTGTTGCCATCTTATCTAAAAATTATAAATTAACATATATACTATATCCTAAATGTGTCTAATCATGTGGTAACCAAGATTGCTCAGAGTAAAGATACTGATCTAAAGACGAGGCACAAAAACAAGATGACATAAATGAAAGTATTGCATAAGTGGATTACTCAAAATCCTCTGGACCCAACACCAACAGGCTCTTCACTGCTGTAATTTTCTAAAACAAGCAGGTAACACTTACAAATTTATATAAAAGAACCCTGTCAGTATATCTATTTTTTTTATTTTTTTTTGTCATTTTCGATTACTATTCTATAAACTGTTTAGTCCATGTAAATGGTTCCACTATATTGATGTTAGGTGTTTTTTTGCCCTTAAAGACCATGTGTTGTCATTATAAGGGGTAACAAAGTGATAACAACCAGCAATTATTTGAAAATAAACCTATTATTTGTGGGCAACTTTGCTATTATGTCGAGTAATGAGATTGGTTTCGTCCTTATATATACAAGTGTTTGGTGCTGCACAATCTCCATACTGGATTTACTATATTAAAAAGTGGTATTTTGTGATTCAATCATGTTAAATGTGTGGAAGTAATTTCTGTCATCGAAAGAAGGTCAAGTAATTCGTGTCCACAATGTTGCTGAGTGGAAAGCGCACAAAGAAAAACATGAAGCTTCTTAAATAATTAAATAGCGTAACTGGGCTTAAAATCGAAGCCCGGGCCATAAAAATATTTGAAAAGTTTTAAGATTTTAATTATATTTGAACTCATTTGTTTTACTTCATATGGGTGAGAAGTCTAATAGATAATGAGAAGGCAATTGTTGTGAGTTTGAGTCTCTTTGAATTTACTGAGAAATACTATGAGAATGAGAAATACTATGAGAATGAAGCATGTTATTAACATTTTAAAGGATAGAACAAGCTAAGGAAATGGGTCAAAATTTTCTTAGAAACTTAGGCGTGAACATCTTGGTTTTTTAGTCTTGGTTTTTTTTCATGAATCAACTGATTGGTAATCGCATAAATTGAGCTTGCTACAACGTTTTTGAAAATTGGAGCCATGGATTGGACCATCTAAACAAGCAAGTTATTGCTTAATGTTTGGCATGTTAAGAGTTCTGATCTTATAGTTTAATGTTTGTTTTTGCAGGCGGGTTTGGCTAAGCTCATTGGTCTTGCTGGACAGACTAATAAGCATGTAAGTTTACAAAAAAAATACTCTTTGTAAGAGGCGGATATTGTGACCCACGATGCCGACTAATAGGTCAAATTACTGGTGTGTCATTTCATATGGGTCAGGAATTATTTTAGCTAAAATGGGATCGGGTTAAAACTTGAAAGTGGCATAAAGTCTATTTTTTGTTTAACATATTGTTTAATAGAATTATAGGTTGACAGAAATGTAAAAAGTTGCTTAGGGGTGGCAAAAATCTTGATGATGCCTTGGTCGTTGTTGTCATTTGCAACTTAAAAGTTGTTTAAGTATGTAAGATTACCTGCCTTTTACGTGTTTGGCACATCTATGCTTCTTCCGTTTTATGGCACATTTATGCTTATGCTCTGTAATTTGAGTGCTTTTATATACCATTTATATAATTTTTTTTTACACAGCATTAAACAACAGTCTGTAACAATTACTACTAACCTTAGGGTGACTTGGGAAAATCTCTTCAAGACAATGCATCATTGTTTATGAAGATTAGTATGCGTTCTTTCTTATGTACATAAATCCATACGTGTCTCTTCTATAAGCTTCCGCTTTTAATTTTACTATTATCAGTTGTAAATCAACTTCAGTCAGACCTTGCACATGATGTATGTTCTCTTTGCAACATGGTGGCGCTTGGAAATCTTTTCTACTCATGTTGATGCATTGTGAATGCATATGGCTGGTGAAAGATCTGATGTAGTTAATTTGGAGGAAATGATGAACTTTTTCTTAGAGGGTGCATTTCATCGTGATCGTTGCATGTCTATCTAATGTGTATACCAGTTTGTAAGTTTGGTCGATAGTGGTAGTGTTTTTATTTTTACCTTTCGTATTAAAAAAATTGTTGATATCTACCTAAACTTCTCATTTCATCAATCAAATTCATGGAACTGGAGTCTTTTTATCTTTAATGTTGTATCCATCATTTTACTACCTTTTTTTTTTATCTTTCATCTATGATTCTTTCGAAACTAAAAGAAATTGTAATGAGATATTATAACTTATTTGCCCTTATCTATGTATGTTCGCATAACAACTTATAATTATGATTGCTGCACAATTTCCGCACAGTAAAGCTGTTTGGAAGGATAACTTTTAAACCATATTCGAGATATTGCAACTCATTTGCGTTTCTTATTAAGTGTAGCGCTAATAACAGGCAAAACAAGGCGCTAATTTATATTCTCATGTCAAATTACTATTAATATGTATTTTCTCCTTTATTATTTCAAAAAAAATCTTAGAACTAGCCGCCCATCGGACGTGCCTTGAATCTAGTTATACATATAAATCACCGGTAAGAATTTAATTACTATAAAATATCAAAATAATTGGCAAAAACAAAACGCATAAGATATTTATCGTGATATTACTTGCTTTTCGTTTCAGATTTTATTAGTACGCATTGTTATCATAGTGTGTTGTTTGGTGTGAGAAACAAATACAAAAGAGTTGAGCTTTTTAGAAAACTTCACCTTTCAAATTAATATTCATATTACATAATTGATTTTCTCATTTTGAGCCACGTTACATTGCATATATTGCAAATATTGAATAAAATGGAAGGAAAATAAGTGTATGTTTCCTACTATAGCAGGCGAAGTTTTATATAAATTCAACATGTATATGTTTTGAAGAAAAAAAAAGACAATGTCATAACAATGAGTAATGACACGATTGATTTTAAAGGAGACGCGAGTTATATTGAATAAAGTGTTTAGATAACTTTCATAAATCTTTTTGTTTCCTTTTTTTTTTGTTGATTATTTTGAATGTTCTATTGAGCGTGTTATGATATCACTCTGCTAAAGAATGAAAAAAATATTTTTCTTTTTCTTTTAATATCACTCTGTTAAAGAATGAAAATATTTGCATGCTCGACTAAAAATCTTTGTTTTGTAATGGGCTAATTGTTTGAAAATGTATCATATTTTTCACTTTTTTTTATTGTGTACTGAATTTTTTTTTTCTTATTGTGTATTTTGTGAATTTTGCCATGTAAATGACCATTTTTTCGAAATTTGAAAGCTCAGTACACACAATAAGGAAAAAAAATTGTACACACAATAACATAAAGTGACAAGATGACACAATACGAAAGTGAGGATACTGATGTGGCATTAAGGTGGCACCAAAAAGTAAGTTTTGGCATGCCATGATACCTGATGCTCTAATGCTCTAATGGTCACACGCACTCACCTTCTACCTCAGCTTTTTCTATTCACTTACCTCCCCTCACTTTCTCTCACTTTTGACTCACCATGGTCACACCACCTCACATATCAACACACTTTTTTATTTATTAGAAATTGAAACTTTTATTCATAAAATTAAAAACGTTATATAGATTAATTAAAACCGTAAACGTACGAAATACAAAAATGTAAACATTATATAGATTTAATATAATTATTATTATAGTTGTCCAACAGATTTAATTAAATAAAGTTATATTATATTTGTTTCATCACTAACATCAATAAAAAGTGATGAAAACACTCTTGGACCATTAAAATGCAAAGGAATGCTACATCCACATAATTTTTACAAAAAAAACTCACACATAGATGTGTCAATCAAACATTGGTATTGAATACAAAAAAGAGAAAATATAAGTAAAACATGATTGGTCCATTACATTAGCCACACCATTGTGTGAGAATTTGTTTGTAAAAATAGTGTGATTGTAGCATTTCTCTAAAATGCAATAGGTTGGTTTCAATTGGTCAAGTTATCCTATATTTGTTTCATCACTAACATCAATAGTAGTTCAAAACGCAATTAGTTCATTATGGATTATATTATGTTGTATCAAGTTTTTTTTTTGAACGGCAAAGATGGAATATATATAAAAAAGAGTCTAGCAAGACGCTAGAAACTTAAAGTACAATAGAGTCAACAAAAAGAATTACATAACATCAAAAAATGGTAAAATCCCGAGACTTTAACTGCGAGGGAATAAAAAGGGATGAAAAAACTTTTGACACGAAGGCCGACGGATCGGTTTTCACTTCGGCAAAAGAAAAACCCCCCATCCCGGAGGCCGAGCCATCGGTTTTCACTTCGGGATGGATTTTGATGAAACCCCAAAAATCACGTATCAAAACACATTGCAAAAATCACGTAACGATATCATACTAAACACATATGTTGATTAATTTATCCCAAGAAACATTTAATCATAATATGAACGATCAGATAACATAAAGCATAACATTAAAACTTACTTGATACGAGAGATGAGATCATCATGAACGAAAAACATGGGTAGGATGGAGATCTTCTACTTAATCCTCTCTTCTTAGTGATAGATTGTAAAGTTTGTGTTTTTGTATGTTTCTTATGAGGTGAATAATCCTCTATTTATAAGAGATGTCAAGCAGGGATCAACTCCTAATTTAGGTATGATAATGTAATCATTATCTCTTAAAGAAATTGGATCTCCCATCAAGATACAATATCGTACGGAGTTTCATTATGGTTACTAAATATTATTTAATTACTCTTAATATTACACATATAAATCAACAATATATAATATACAAATATACTAATGCATTAAATAGGTTAGGACATAATCATAGAGAAATATCCAATACCGAAATAGGATATTTGCTAACATTCTCCCACTTGTCCGTATACCTATTTATGTTTTGTACTAGTTAATATTGGCCTAATTGTTGATTTAATAAGTTCATCACGATCAAGTAAAATTGCTAATGCAAAACAGCATAATCACTTGCATCATAGTTAATGCAGGACCCCTACCGATTATACAATTAGCTCTTCTAAACGAAGAATGATTATTATAAGCCATAATGAATATGAATGGATAAAGAAACATAATGATAATAAAATAAAACCATTCACATGATCCACCATATGTTGTTTGCTCATAAGATCTTGTAATGTGCACAATAATAAGAATAGCAAACCTTTAACATAAAGTGAAGAACACAAGTAGGATCCTTGATTGTAAAAGTTATCAAATAATCTCATACCGGTAATTATACTCGAATAAGAGCTTAGGAGATAAACCTATCATAAGTAACATAATACATTAAGTCAGTGTACAAATATACTTGATGACAATGTTCTTCAACCTTCTCTCAACATTTAACATACTTGGTGTCGAGATATAAAATACTGACATTTGTGTTATTAAGAAAATTATCAATAACACCATAAAAATGATATAGTCGAAACATGAAAATGCATCATGATAGTCTTTACAATAAACAAAGTAGAATGTAAGTAACCAAGTAATTTATGGTTATTCTTCTTTGAAACGATTAACGCAAGTCTTAATTTAAAACTTATCTTATGACACCACAAAATTGACTTTAACAATATATACAATTGATGGGGAGTAAAAATTTATTTATCAAGAAGTTCAAACATTAGAAGGTGTTTAGAACGCTCATAATGTTCTTTGTAGATCCATAGTACACATTATGATGTCTATGATGTTATGACATCTTTTGGATCTTAAGTGATTGAAACAATCTTTCAAATTCATAAAACCTTAGTTTAGTCATTTATTGTTGTAGAATTATCTTACCACATAATACAATGATAACCAATTTGCTCCCACTGATCTTAAGGTATATATGTCAATCAATTTAATAATACATGTAACCATAGAATTTTCATATATGATTTTAAAACAACCATAATATAGACATCAAATTGATTGTTTCCTATTTATATCTCATCTAATACTTGCATCCAACCTACTTTATGGTTAGATATCTTATGCAAGTTACAGTTGAGGAATATAACGATAAAGTCCATAATATAGTTCTTAAACATGATGAACTACTAAAATAATGACTTATGACATAATTTTATGATAAAATAAAATGTCTTATTATAAAAACAATCCTCTTATTGCAACATTATGTGACAAGATATAATAATATTATTTGATGTTTCTTTTGGGTTTACATTAGTAGACCAACTTGCGTTATAATGGGTTATGAGTACTTAGACAACCCGCAAGTAACTAACATCAAATGAATAAAATAAATAACTTATAATTAATGACTTTACACCAATAAGTTTACTTGTCACAAATAATGGCATTGTTAAAAGAAAATAGGAATTACAAAATGGCTAATCAGTTAAAACATTATGAGATTATTAATATATGTAGTGATTTTTTGTCATGAGATGAAATGACTATTTCAAGTTCTTAAATACATTTGTATGTACCTTGAAAGTAGAATCATTTATTAATTCTTATTAAATCACATACTCCTACTGATTTTGCCATTACTTATAACATGTAAGGTGATTTATAAACTTTAATAGTCAATGATTCAATATCTTTAAATAGGACAATAGTTTAATAGGATTAAAAATTAGTAACGCTTAAACTAGTTACTTTATTAGTCCCAACTAATAGACCGTAAATAAAGATATTGGATATTTGCGTCATGTTATTAGGGGTTTCTTTAAATGTCTTGGTTCATAGGTAATGTTTGATACTAAATCATAGTCCATACATTGTATCATGTTTATAAAAGGTACAATCGTCTTTATGTAATACCATTTAATTAAGTTGGTTAATGCATACTTAAGTGATTTAACAACTTCATTCCCCTAACATAGGACATATAGATTGGGGCAATTAATATAACATGTTTATCATAATACATTTTCACCCCCTAATTGACCTAATATCTTATCTCAATGGTTTATTTACCTTTTATAAAACTCGGCCTTAATACATAGGAGATCCTCATCAACAAGTACACTCTATAATCATCAATATTAACAAGACAAAAAAAGTTATTATTTTCAATGTCATTCATGAAAATGTACACATCTTTATAAGAGAGTTTTTTACTTGTTAAAATAACTGAAATTAAAAAAAATGAAAAAAACATCTCAAAGAATATCACTAATTTCAAAACTATAAAGTAATATTTCTTCAGTTTTACTATGTTACATTTTTAGCATATTCATTAAACTATGAATAGGAAGAATAATTGCTATATGATTCCTTGAAGGTTTAAAACTAATTGAACCATATACATATATATGAGAATGAATAATTTTTAAATTCAAAACACTTAAAATTGAACTAATAAATTAAGTGTCAAATTTAACATATCAAAAAAATATAAGGTTATAGAATAAAATTATAAAAACAAACTCTCTATTTACAATAAAGTTATTTTGGTTTCAACATAGAACTCATTCTCACAAATGATTCATAACCTTCTAAATAGCAAGTCATTAGAATCCTTCTTATTCACTTTACAATACATTTGTGGAAAATCTCTGTCAACAAACTTTTGAAACATAAACATTTTCTATAAACAATTGTTCCTCTTTATAGAAATATTTTAAGATCATAAGAGTGTGTCTTTACTTAATTAGTCTACACATATAGAGAAACTTTGATTATCTTAATAAAGTTCTCTTTATTAAATAATTAAATAAGTTGGTGGTCATAATATAAGCTATAAAGATTATAGATATCATCTTTATAGACATAATTGTTTATTTCATATTTTTCCTTTTACTTATTAGTATAGTTGATGTAAAAACGTCAACAAACTTAATAAGAAAAAATATCATAATGAAATATATAAGAGATTACCTTGTTTATTTAATTTCAAGATCACATAAAAGCTTACAAACACCATAAAAATGTAGACCTTAATGATGAGAAAATTATTTAAAAGTGCACTTTCATATGTCATTATTGAATTTATAAAATTAAACCTTATCATATAAAATGCAATCCGATCATTCTGTAATTCTCATTAATCCTAATTGATATGTAATTTTATTCAACTGTAAGAGGTATGAGATGATCGAATGATAATGCATGTTGAAATTCTTTATGACTATAGTAAACATTAGTTTACCCTTTTAAACATGTTTTAAATATTTAGTGGTTACAAGAACTTATAAATGGTTATCTAAACAAATGACTTATACTTATGTACATAATAGACTATTCAAAATAAGGAGTATATCAAATTATTAACATAAAAGTATAACTAACCATAGAGCATACGTTAGTTATTGAAATCCACAACACAAAATTAGATTCACATAAAAAGCTTGATGTAATTGTTAACTTCTCGTTGGTTCCATTAACAACCCATTAATAACTTCTATATTTAATTATGCAAAATCAGTCAACAAAATACATCATCTTTAGGCAAAAATATTTGCTAACTAATTATTTAATTTGCATATATCAAATTATTAACATAAAAGTATAACTAACCATGTTAGTTATTAGAATCTAACCACACCATAAAATCAGATTCACAAAAGAAGTTTGATGGAATTGTTAACTTCTCGTTGGTTCCATTAACAACCCATTAATAACTTCTATATTTAATTATGCAAAATCAATTAGCAAAATACATCACCGTTGGGCAGAAATATTTACTAACTAATTATTTAATTTGCCAAAATATCATTTGGCGGTCAAAATTATGATTATCCGTTAGGCTAATCCACAATCTCGAACACATCAACGCGTAACTTAGTATGACTTTAATTCACATAATTGTTTTGATTAAGTGCTTTCCGTTGGGCCAACACTAACTTCGGTAATTATGTAGTCATATGACCGTTCATTCACTTAATTGTTTTAACCAGTAGCATTCCTTTGGGCATGACAACTAGTTTTAACAATCAAGTGGTCACAAGACATGTTAAAATATATTACAAACATGTCAAATAATTCCCTATTTAATAAGAATCGTTTTGTAAGAAAACACTCTCTTAATGTTTATAACCAAAACAGAGAGACTTTCTAACAATTGAGTTAAACATGATAAAAGTAAACACTCGAATAATTTGCCTAGAAAGTTATGAAAAAAAAGAGTTTACAATATACTTGTGGAAATCGTAGAGGGGGGTGAATAGGTTTCTATTTAAAAACTTTAAATCTTTTGTATCAAATCGCCAATCAAATTAGACGTAATATGAGAAGTGTCAATAATAGGTTTTACAACAACTAGCACATATATTAACAATACAAGCTCAACCACAATATTAACTACAAAGTACTACACAATCATAATTAACACAATATCCGCACGTCCATCACACATATCTTGAACACAATACAAATATAAAAAGTAAAGACGACTAAATGTAAATAAAAGGTAAAGAGAAAGTGAAAGGAAATGCAAATCGGACACGTGATTTATAGTGGTTTCCGGTCATGAAGGCTCCTCTTTCGCCTCTACTCCACTCCCTATCTACCCAACTCGGAGTTACTTCATAGTCAACAGCTCCTTTCATCGGGCGGAGTAAAAACATACAAGTTGTTATATTATTTTTTTAACATAAGTAGGATGTTCATGTTCTTCTTCGGGTACAACAATCTGTTATGTTTTTAGATCCCAACATAAATCAAACCTTGTGTTATATGGCTAAACATCATAAACCGCGTTCGCTTATATTATTTTGCGACCACTAAGATATATTGTCGAGTCCTAATCTTAGCTAGAACCATTCACCATCTCACTAATGTATTTTAAGGCCCTAGAAATACTAAACCAACCCACGATTCAACCACTTGGAATATTACACAACATTCGGATCTACACTCTACTAAAGATTAAGAAGACATGACTCGAAATTATATGTAACTTATGTTACTACTGAACCTAAACTAGACTACATAATCTACGTATTTGATGATGAAGAAAGTTCTTCTTTTGCACTTGAGAGAAGAAGGAAAAGATAGAAGATTGGATCACATTAAAACAAGATTAAACAAGTTAAATGATCAAGGGTTTAGAGAGATTTAGTGAGATCTAAAGAGAGAAAGAACTAAAAGAAATTCATGTAAAAGGGTTGTAAAATAGTTGGAGGTGGATCCACTATTTTCTTGAAGCGTTGAAAAACTGTTCTGTCAGGATTAACGGCGGTCCCTGATTATGAGGCCGCCCTACCCCTCCAGCCTGGATTATTTCCGTTAGAACTCCCTGCGCCTTACTATCTCCGTTGACGCCAGGATTTAAGGGGGCCGCCAGACATATTAAAGGGATCGTCCCGACAGACGCTCCTATTTTTGTCTTTTTGTGGTGAAGGTGAAAATCTGGTGAAAATCTAACTTGTTTTAGGGGGGAAAAGACCATATTTGAAATTTGAAATTATTACCACATAAAACATTTCTTTATAATTCAAAAATAATTTGTCTAAATAATTTTTGAGAAATTGTTTTGTTATATTTATAAAAATATAAAGTTTAAAACAAAAACTTATTTCTTTGATCATCCTACAAGTTTAATGCTGTTTGTACATACCTTATGTGATTTACGTCGGGTGCAAACAAATGGCGGTGCTGATGTAGACTTGAGACGTCAAGAGATGTAGATGCATGTATGCTTTGATGATTTGTGATTACGAGTAACTTGTGCACTTTACGTTACGTAATATAAGTTACATGTTTGTCATCACCAAAACATAAAGAGATCGTATAGATTAAATTATCGCTAGATATTTGCATAACAATCTCCCCCTTTTTGATGATGACAAACTACGTAAACTATAACACATAGTAAAGTTTAAAAGTTACCCGTTTACACTCCCTTCTCCCCCTTTTATCGAAGCAAAAAGGTATTATGTGGATAATGGTTGGAGCATATAGGTTGGAGGTTTGAGAAGAACACATGAGAAGAGGGTATGTGCTCCGGGTATATACGTTAGAGGAATGAGAAGAAGGTAGGAGTTCCGAGTATATTGGTTTGAGGTATGAGGAGAATATATGAGAAATAAAGGTGAAGGTGATTGTGTGTTTCTTGGATAATTTAGAAAAGGTCATGAGAGGTGAGAAGGTTGGAAGAGCTAATTTCCCCCACCAAAAAGAATAAGTAGAGAAGGTAGGTACTTCGATGTGTATGGTTGAAGCGATATGTGGAAAAAGGTTAGCTGTTCTCCAGTATATAGGTTAGAGGAATGAGAAGAAAACGTGAGAAATAACATTGAGGCAGTTTTGTGTTTCTTGGATAATTTAGAGGATGTCGTGATAGATGAGAAGAAGGCATGAAAAGAGAGTAGGTACTTCAAATTTATAAGTTGAAGGTATAAGAAGAAAACCTTAAGTTTGAGGGTTATTATGTAGTGGAGGAGGTGAAGTATTCGGAGTATGAATGAACCCTTCATCGTATTTAACAATCTCCAAACTTATCTTCCTATAAAGGTGAGCTTGCATCATCCTAGTGAAGTATTCTATCAGCACAGTTTAACCAACTCCATGATAATTACCCACGTATCTCCTAGCTCCCCCTTTCTCATTGCGTCCCCATGATAATTACATTCCTTGTATATTGACTCTAACGGATCCATGCATCAAATAAATTACCATTTAAGCTCAAGAAGTTCAATGCAATTTAAATGAGTAGAACGCTTGCAAGTGCTCCCCCTTGGTGTATGCTCCCCTTGTTTGGGGAACCAAGGAATCAAGATATTGTTATTCTACAAAACAAAGTTAGTAAATAGGTGCACATATACATATAGCAAAACATTAGCGGGGAACTAGACATGCATTTTAGGTGTTAGTATTCTAAAGTATGACACTTTAAAAGAAAGTTAGAAGCTGGACACATGCAAACATTATTTTAAAAACAACAATCTAAATGATATAATTAAAAGACTCAAGACGTATGTTTACAGATAAAGATTATACCGACTTTTAATAAACGAGAATGAGATTTGTTTATTGATTGTCATAAAAATATTATAAGAATGACCTTTTAAAAGTAGACAAATGACACTTAATATCTTGGCAAAATATGTCCAAAAAATATAAGTATATATATATATATATATATATATATATAATATATATATATATTTTATATTATTTCTAAAAGAATAAAAAGAAAAATAAGACGAGGATGGAGACGATGTGCTCTTGGATGTGAATGAAAATGATTTCATAGAGCCGAAAAAGTGGAAAGGATTTGGAGCGATACTAAAGAAGGAACAGGTTGACGAGAGGTTGATAGAAAGATTGATATATTCATTTTTACACTAACAATTGATGTGCATATGACCCTATCGAGACAAAAGTGGATGATTGGGAATTCAAAGGTTTGCTTGGTGTTTTGTTGGTTGACAATGTTGAGGAACAAAGGTGGGATATGAAATGAGGTAGTTCTTTCATGGTGGAAGAATAATGAGGGACTCAACAATGTGGTGACTCAATAATACTTGAAGATTGAATATCTTCTTTATGTTCTTTACTTTCTAGAAAGTGGAAAGTTTTGCGAAGGAGTGACATTTGCATTTCGCAAATTACTTAAATATTTTGGATGAAATAATTAAGTTATCAAGGGATATAGGAGGAATTCTAATAGTAACAAGACTATTAGAAGAGAGAAGAAACGTTTAGAAGTGAGAAGAAACGTTAGAGGTGAGAAGACTTATTAGAAGTGACAAAGGAACATTTAGGAGTGAGAGGAAACGTTAGAAGCAAAAAGGCTATTAGAGGTGAAGTGACTGTCAGAAGTGAGAAGACTATTAGAAGTGAGAGGACTCTTGAAAGAGAGAAGAACCATAGAAGTTAAAAGGCCATTAATGGGGAAAAGACGTTTACGAGAAGTGAGGACCAAGATGTGAGGGGATTTGTGAGTATGACGATTGTAAGGATTGTGTTTGAGAATGAGACGCATTTCATGATGAAATTCACTTTACTATTGACACTATAAGCAATGATGCTTATGAGAGTTGGGATATGAGAATGACCCATTGATCTATAGAGATATTGGGTATAGGTTTTGGTGTGGAGTAGACATCAGCTCGTAGTAGAAGAGAGGAAGAGTTGATAACAAAAAATAAATGGTATTACAAGCTGCTGCCGGTAGTCCCAGATATATCTAGGGGCCGCCAGAATAGGTCTGGGGGCCGCCGGACCGCCAACTAGAGAGGAGTTAAGGACTTGACGAATTTTGTGAGAGGAGTGACATTTTAATTTGCATTTCGCTAATTACAAATACTTAAAGTACTTCGGATGAAGTAGTTAAGTTGTCACGACGCATGGGATAGAAAATAGACTAGAATCGAGACTAGTAGAAAACAAGAGAAGGATTTATGGAATGTGTTCCATCATTCCTAGACCTAGACGAAGACAATTTGATGATTCGCGGTTGAGGGGTAAAGAAAGAATGTCGACGATGTTATCTTCAGACGCAACCTTTTCGAATGGAGATGTTTCCTTTTGGACATTGTCCTGAAGGAAATGGTGACGTATCTTCGGTGTGTTTTGTACACGAAAATAATAATAATAATAATAATAATAATAATAAAGAAGAAACAACGAAGATGTGGCGAGCTTGACAATGTCAAGACGGATGGTGGTTAACGTACGATAAACTACACTCACAAAAGTTATGTAGCTCTTCTCGAGCATTGCGGAATGTTTCATTGAAACAAAATCACACGACGATGGTATCTGTACGGTTGTCTTAAAGGTTAGTAGTAGAAATTGTGGAGGAAAAGAGATTAGCTCATCTCTAAGGTTGAAGAGGCGTATGGGTGGTGAGAGAAAGCGGTCGTGATCGAAAGACAAAGATGTGTTTTTGTCTCAAAAGAGAATGAATGTTTCATCTAAAGAGAAGAATGTTTAGTCGAATGAGAAAGAATGTTTTAGTCGAGGAGAAGAATTTTTTCGTCGAGAGAATGGAGAGCGTTTTAACTAATGTTGTTATAAGGCTTGAATAGGGATTTTCGGATATGACCTTTAACATTTGCGATTGCAAGTTAAAGATACTTGAATATTTCGGATGAAAATATTAAGTTGTCAACCCTATAGAAGGTATTAGATTTACATCTAAACCTTTTCCGTTACAAAATAGTAGATTTATGAGGAGAAAGCAAGATGATGATTAAGGGAATGTGTGAGTGAAGACTCTAGGAGATATTAAACCATTTTATGACTCTTTTGACTTTTTAGATTTGTGACACGGACGCGAAGAGAAATATTCTAGTGTGAGGAAATATATACCTAGATGCATAAGATATATAGATATAAGCATGCAAGTTTATCTAAGCATGCATCAACACAATAATCAACAAGATTAATGTGTAAGACTATTGACATTTAAATATTAATTGTCATACATTAAACTAACATAGTGTAGGTGCACAATTAACACGTAAGTCATGTAAAATGACGCATAAAAACGTGATAATTTTAAATGCAATCATCATGTAAGAACATGTTAGCATTTAGCACTTAGGAGTAGTGTTATTTAGAAAATTAAGAGATATATTTTATTCTAAATTGCTAGAAAAGGCAAACGCTTTTACAACAGACATGCATTCAATACCTAAGCAAATAAACGTTGAGCATTAAGAAAAACATGAAAGCATATAATTGCATTACATGGGATCAAGTTATCATCTTGAAACTTCAAAGCACATATGTGAGATGCAAGTAGTCTAGATTGACTAAAGAGAAACCTAATTTCTATGTGCTTAGTGTGCACTCCTAATGAGATACAAAGTCTATTGATGTAGACTATCATTAGGCATATTTAGAAAGAGCCATTTAATCAAATTAAAGAATAAATATGAGACTATCACTAGTGGTGCTCAATTCAGGCTAAACACGACTATTTTTACAAGTTATACCACGAACCCAACTTCACTCTTCAAAGCAATTCAACCCATTTAGGTAAATTGAATTTTTAGTGCAATAGATTCTCTAGTAGTCATTCTCATGTTAGACAAAATCAAATTCTTATATTTTCCTAATGAAGTGTAGCAAAGATCAAATTTGTATTATCTTTTAATAGAGGGCCTAACATGACACAGCTAACATGCTTTAATTCCAGTTCGCATAATCCTAATCAAGATGTGTGGAATTCTAAGATTAAATGAGAGAGTAAGCAAGTTGTTATAGGTATAAGTACAATGAGTCATCTAGGATCTAGGAGTATGCTTAAGAGTGAGAATGTTGTAATGCTCCTATAATGAGAGTGTTCAAAGATTTGGCGAAGTTTCTGAATCAGCTTCCCCCAAAACCAACATCCGTATCTTGAGCAGATTCTGAAACGTTAATGTAGCTTGAACGATCTTCTATCATTGACATTTAAAGTGCACAACGGAATTTAGTAGAAGAAACAGTCAACCACACCAACTAATACTGCTTCTCAACTGTATCATGACATTTGGTCTTGATGATTATCCGTTCGGGGGAACATGCAAGAGATCAGCAATAATTATTCTCATGCATGCAGAATACTTCACAAACCATACTAAGTGAAGTAGTATAAACTACTTCCCCCTGGAAGTTGACCTGATAGCATCAAAGTATCAAAGTACACGTATTCCCCCATGATGGTTTCGAACTCTCGGAAGCATCATTGACGTGTACGACCATATACTCGAGAAGTTCTTGTCATAAGCAACAATCTCGAAAAGTTATGAAAGACATTGAAGAACTTTAAAAGATTTTGCTGAGACCGTGAAGTACCATTGACGTTCAGTAGCTTCAAATATCCCGTGAGAGTTGCTGATCACATCTCAACCTTATACTCTCTGGCAAACTTACCAACCTCGTATTCTGTCGGCTATTGCTGTGACCACTTGGTGAAGTAAACCTGATATACCAAACTTGAAAATGAAGTAAAATTCCCCAAATTTGTTACTTAAGCTTGCACTGTTGTTGATTGAAGAACGATGCCAAAGAAAGCTTCTAAGTACCCTATACACTCAACTAAGAGCCAAAATAAGTACAACACCTCTTGAGACTATCCACATCGGCATCTGCATGTGACACTGAGCACTACAACGTAACTCCTTTAAGTGATAGCTATAACCCGTGAGTACTACAATGTAACTCCTTACATCGGGTATAACTAGATAATCCAAGTCTCAATCATAACTGTATACGTTCAAGCAAGTCATCAATCGATAGATTGGGTTTGAAGAAAAGGGGTAGAAAGTAGAAGGAAGTCTCGATGATGAAATAAGTAGACGCCTTCGTGAAACCCACTTCAATCTCAAATAAGGGATACTAGATAAACTTCATGATCACTTAACATTGAAATCCAATTTCTATAGCCGTTTTGACGTTTAGTGAATCTTGTTGATCGTTTTTACATTAAGTGTTATGTTTGTTTTGGTGTTATGGAAGGTGTTTGAGTTTGTGATTTTGTAAAAATGATTAATTCTCCTCCTGAAGAAATGGATTAATTCTCCTCCTGAAGGATGGACTAATTCGCCTCCTTAATTTGCCTCTTTAATTTGCCTCCTTAATTCGCCTCCTTAATTCGCCTCCTTAATTTGCCTCCTTAATTCTCCTTCTAAAGAAAAGTTACTAATTCGCCTTCAAGAACAAAACTAATTCGCCTCCTGTAAAAATGAACTTCAACTTTTCCAAAACACTAAAAGACTCAAGTTTTGACGTTTTTACCCAAAAAAATTTGTACTTATTCCTTATCTAAGGCAATAAGAACCATAAAAATCCAAACTTGATGATTTTTAACACGAAAAATTTTGAATCAAGATTTTGAGTACAGAAATCATCCGAACCATAAAAACTCAAAAATAAGCTATGAAAATCCATAATCCACTTGTACAAATAAGCTAGAAACTATAGAAAGAAGAAAGTTTCAAGCTTTTGCACACAATACCACCAACCATGAAAAGCCGAAGCTTTTTGGCTTAAAAATAAGCTGCGAAAGTGCTTATTTAAGGCACGAACACCATAAAAATACAAAACCAACAACACAAAAGCCCTAGGCTCTGATGGCAATTGTTAAACATAAGATTCTAGCCTAAAACGCACGATCCGTGTAGTCGTGTGGGATAAAGAAATAAGTAGCCCATATTAATGTATAAGACTAGAGAAAAGAAAAGAGGGAAAGATTTGTGTTTCTAAGAAAAAAAGAGAACACACACACTTATAAAATACGAATGATTTATCCTCACCCTCCCAATGGAAGTATAAGAATGAATAGTAAATGGCGTGTTACTTGTTTTACTAATCCTAAACTTGACATTAAATAGTCCCCATAAAGTCAGTGACTTACAATATCTAATATAATTCCGATATAAGTCTACAAATTAATGGCTAACTGGTAATTCTCATTAATCCACATTGATTTTGTCATTCATCAACTTGTAGGTATGTAGAGATTATCGTATCATAAATGCATGTTGAAATTCTTTATGACCATAGTAAACAAGAGTTACCCTTTCAGCCTGTAATAAAGTAATCTAATGTTACAAGGAATAACTTATAATGGTTATCTAAGACAAATGACTCTAAACTTATGTACATCTACGGGCCAATTTCAACAAAAGGACATAGAGGTGGCAAAATGGGCGGGTCGGGCGGGTTCGGGCGACAGGCCAAACGGGCAACGGGCCAAACGGGCGCGGGCCAAACGGGTGATTTTTAAAACACTGGGTTGAAATTTAAGCGCTGTGCCAAACGGGCCAACCAGGGTCAAACGGTCACTGTCCAAACGTGCAAAACGATCCAAATTTTTCTACTTTTAAGAACGTTTTTCACACTTTATTTCCTACGGATTTTCTACGTTTCTTGTACATTTTTAAGCGTCTTCGTACGTTTTCCCACACCTTTGCACTTTTTCTATTTTTTATCCGCTTGCTTTCCCGCACGTTTTCAGCTCATTAATCGTACATGTTGTTACAGTCTGTTTTTTTCCTTTTCGCCTTTTTTTTTACGTTTTTGTCGTTTTTTTTATGTTTTCGTCCATTTTTTACGTTTTCGTCCTTTTTACGTTTTCATCCGTTTTTTTACGTTTTCGTTAGTTTTTTACGTTTATTTACGTTTTCGTCCGTTTTTTACGTTTTCTCTTTATTCTTCCGTTTTTTTTTTTATACGTTTTTCGACGTTTTTTTATTTTTACTTCTCGTACTGTATATTTAACGTTTTTCGTCCGTTTTTACATTTTCGTCCGTTTTTTACGTTTTTACGTTTTCGTCCGTTTTTTACGTTTTCGTCCGTTTTTTTTATGTTTTCGTCTGTTTTTTAAGTTTTCGTTCGTTTTTTACGTTTTCTTCCGTTTTACACGTTTTTGTCCTTTTTTACGTTATCGCCTGTTTTTTTACATTTCGTCTATTTTTTACGTTTCCGTCTGTTTATTTACTTTTTCGTCCGTTTTTTTACGTTTTCGTAAAACAACGTAATAAAAAGACGAAAACGTAAAATAACGGACGAAAATGTAAACAAACGGACGAATATGTAAAAAACGAACGAAAACGTAAAAAAACGGACGTAAACGTAAACAAACGGACGAAAACATAAACAAACGTAGGAAAACGTAAAAAAACGAACGAAAACGTAAAAAACGGACGAAAACGTAAAAAAACGAAGGTAAACATTACAAAACGGACGTAAACGTAAAAAACAGGAAAAACGTAAAAAAACGAACGAAAACATAAAATAACGTACGAAAACGTAAAAAACGGACGAAAACGGTCGAAATCGGTCGAAAACGGTCGAAAACGATCGAAATCGGTCGAAAACGGTCAAAATTGGTCGAAATCGGTAAAAATCGGTTGAAATCGATCAAAAACGGACGATATCGGTCGAAAACGGTCAAAATCGGTCGAAATCGGTCGAAAACGGACAATCGGCCGAAATCGGTCGAAAAAGGACGAAATCGGCCGAAAAAGTCGAAAACGGTCGAATACAGTCGAAATCGGTCGAAAACAGTGGAAATCAGGCGAAATCGTTCGAAATCGGTCGAAAGCGAACGAAAACGGTCGAAAACGGTCGAAATTGGTCGAAAACGGTCGATATCGGACGGAATCGCTCGATATCGGTTGAAATCGGACGTAATCGGTCGAAAACGGACAAAATCGGCCGAAAAAGGTCGAAAACGGTCGAAAACGGTCGAAATCGCTCGAAAACGGCGAAATTGGTCGAAAACGGTCGGAAACGATCAAAAATGGTCGAAATCGTATAAAAACGTTAAAAACGGATGAAAATTGCTATACCCAACAAGACCCATCTATAAAAAAGTACCCGACCATTATACCCATGTTTATTTTGTTCCATCATATTTAATAGTCCATCAAGCCCGCTGACAATAAAAGAGGGAGTCCATTTAGCCCATCATACTTAAAAAAAGAGTCCAATTGACCCAAATGTTGACTCATGGGTATTATTTGCCAGCTCTAATATCAAATTATTAATTTAAAAGTATAACTAACCATAGGGCATACGTTAGTTATTGAAATCTAACAACAACAAAAAATTAGATTCACATAAGAAGTTTGATGTAATTGTTAACTTCTCGTTAGTTCCATTAACAACCCATTAATAACTTCTACATTTAATTATGAAAAATCAATCAACAAAATTTGAGCAGAAATATTTGTTAACTAATTATTTTATTTGCATATATCAAATTATTAACATAAAAGTATAACTAACCATAGGGAAAATGTTAGTTATTGGAATCTAACCACACCATAAAATCAGATTCACAAAATACCGTTTGATGGTCAAAATTGTAATTATCTGTTGGGCTAATCCACAATCTCGAACACACCAACGCGTAACTTAGTATGACTTTAATTCACATAATTTTTTTGATTAAGTGTTTTCCGTTGGGCCAACACTAACTTCGACAATTATGTAGTCATAAGTATGAATGTTCATTCACTCAACTGTTTTAACCAGTAGTCTTCCTTTGGGCATGACAACTAGTTTTAACAATCAAGTAGTCATAAGACATGTTAAAATATATTACAAACATGTCAAATAATACCCTATTTAATAAGAATAATTTTGTAAGAAAACACTCTCTTAATGTTTATAACCAAAACAGAGACTTTATAGTTCTCTAACAATCGAGTTAAACATAATGAAAGTAAACGCTCGAATAATTTGCATAGAAATTTATGACAAAATAGAGTTTATAATATACTTTCTTTTGAACGAAACATAACCAAAGATTGGCGTTCAACATGACGTAAAATAACTATCACACCCGTAATTTAGAATCATTGTTATTGCCAAGTTTATTTACGTGTAATATTCAATGTAGACTATACTTTTGATATTGTGAGACTTTAAAAATAATAAGATTGGATAGTTAATGACACTATATAATTCCAATTAATATTATATGCAATTATGTCGAGATGACCAACATAAAATTAATTCATTGAAACAAAAGTCATGAAATATATACACAACTAACCTTGGTCAAAATATACTCTTAACATAATGAATAAAACAATTTTCCTATCTTTTTAAACTTCAAGTGATTTAATTGACAAAGGTAGCAAATATTTTGTTTATCACATAATAAATCTTACCATTTAATTGAGACCAAATTCATGTCACAAAAAGAGTATATTTATGCATTAAATTTAATCAATGATTACATTATAAACTTTAATAAAGAGCAGCACTGCTCATACAATGCTCTCATTAAATGCTTTGCCGGAACCGAGTTGACCCGCAAGAATATGTTACCAGAACCCGCCGGAGAACCCATCTATTTACCGAAACCCGCTGAAGAACCTATCTATTTAACCCGACCCGCTATTTATTTAATTATTTCATGAGTTAGTGGGATGATAATACAAGTATGTGTCATACGTGTCTTATCTCTATCTCAAATGAAAATTTGACCGTCCCTGGATCACCCACACGCAATTTCTCTCTCAACCTCTCTCTCTACTCATCGTTCTCTCTTTAAAATTCCGGCGAGCCACGCAGCTGCGAAACCTCCTCTGAACACACGGTGACGTTTTCTTAACTCTTTCTTTATTTGTTATTAGTTTTTAATATGATTGTGGTTTGGTTTACCAAATGTATAGTATAGTAATGTTGTGGGTTTAAACCGTAGCCTGTAAAATTGGTTCTGACTATTTGTTTTATTATAATTTTCTTGGGTTTTAATATTCTATTTTTTATTATCAGTTTTAGTGAATTTTGAAATTAGGGTTTCGTGATAAATTTGAAATTAGGGGATTTTGTATAAAAACGTGCATAAAAACATGTATAAAACGTGTATAAAATTATGTGTATACAATGTTCATAAAAACTTATATAAAAACGTGTATAGAAATGTGTGTATAAAAACGTGACTATAAAAACATATGTAAACGTATATAAAAATGTGTATAAAAACGTGCATAAAAACGTGTATAAAACCATGTATAAAAATGTGTGTATAATAACGTGTATAAAAATGTTATTTGGGTGTTTGCCATGTGTTCGGCTTTTGGGGTACCTATTGTGCCCTGCAAATAATCTCAATGATGATTAGCGGTGGGTGACATTCGATCCGTATCTTGGTCAGGCATCCCGGATGGCATTTAAACAAATGCAACCGGTGTTTGCAACTATGGCAGTGTTTAATCCCCTTTTGTTCGTGCATAAGTTGTGTGCTAATTGTATATAAGATGTGGTCATAAGCTGTATATAGGCTGTGGTTGCTCACTCGACCCACCCCGACCCACTGTCCCGATCCACTAACCATAATTAGATACAAGATTTGTTTTGGAGTAGGTGTCCAGATACGAGTGAATCTAGACGAAATCAATGTTTTGATAGTCGATTTATATCTTGGCTGAGCAATTCAGATGGTAACTGCTACTTAAAAAAGTAGCGGTTGCAACTGTTATTTGCATTCCGATGAGATGGAAAAGAGAACAAGCCAAGGAGGAGGGCAAGGGCTTATTTAGCCCAAAAAATCCACAGCTGTTGCCTATACCGATAACTTGAGCCTCCTTTATAAAACAACCATTATTAAGGCAGCCGACAACTAAGAAACAATTCCAGCATAGTTATATCACCATCAACACAACCAGAAATTTATCATTTGACAGAACAATGTCATTGATTAGGTTATAATTATATTAAAGAGCGAGCGAGCACTAAGATTAATGCTCATGCATTAAATGCTAGGGTTTGCCCGTACAGCGGCGGCGCGGCTCTGTGAGCTACTCGGCGGGTGGAGTGGGGGTGTGGAGGGGGAGTATGGAGAGATAGCGGCAACGTGCGCACCTCTTGTACGGGTGATATCTAGTCAGCGGGCGATGTAAACCGCTCTACGGGGAGGTTCGAATTGGCATAGACGCGCTGCGTCTCATTACAATATACGACGCGTGCATTCTTGAATGTACCATTAATCTCATGAGGAAATTAACCCGCTATTAATTATTCATGAGTTAATTGGGTTACATCATGATTATAATACACGAATGAGCCACGCAAGCGTGCGAAACACCTCTGAACACAACATGACGTTTTTAGTTGTTGTGTTCTGTATCTTGGAATCATTGCTTGGGTTATACGACTGTTTTAGCTGTCATCTGTCTCATTGGGTTTCTTAATTTAGTTGTACATGCGCGACACTGTACAGTCACTGTTAACAAGGCTGTAATGAATTTACATGGTTTTGGTTACAACTGAGACTGTCCATAGCTTGGCAGGGCAACCTATTAGGTTTGCAGACATGTCAATGGCGTCTATTTTCCCTATTTTGCACTCTCTCACAGTTACTAGATTATTAATTTAAATGATTGTGAGGGCGATGATGAGTGGCAATGGTCTATTTCTTGGCTAGGCTACATTTTTTGTATGCAGTCGTGACAGACCGTCACCTAAAACTGCTATCTGAGCCATGTGTTTTCAGTTCGTAATCTGTCTGAGCCTTTACTGCATTATTGATTTACAAGTGTGAGATACTAGGCAGCTGACACAAACAAAGGAACACTATCACTATACAAGTGGCCGAGGAGAACAAACTTTAAGAGAAGGTATGTGATGTCACTTATATACCCTCCTTTTAATTATTTGATATATACAGATGTATATGTTAAAAATTATCCTTTACACGGTAGTTTCGCGTAGTAATCTCATATGTGTGTGGAGAGGTGTGCGTGTTGGTTTCTCATCTAACTAAAATTTTTGTTACCGTGTAGTTGTTTGTGAAGATGGACTCTGTGTCTTTGGATTGTGTCACGTGTTTGAATGTAAGATCCAAACATTCAATACTACTTTCATGTTTGCGTTCTCATGTGACATTACACCACATGTCTTCATTTTGGACTTAAGAGGATAAGTAGCAACAAATTATAGGAGGATATATCAGTGCTTAATTTATTACTCTGTATCATGTTTTCTATTTCTTCAGGTTCAATATTAGCTAATAGTTTTAGACCTGAGTTTTATTGATCGATACATGTCTATTTTTTTGTTAGAATGCAGGTTCATATTGTTGGATTATGACCATATATGATTAATATATGTCCGAAAATATTCTCGAGCCTGAGGGGACGCACACGTTTATATGTTAAATGACGAGAAAATATATTAATGTAATATATTAAATGTATAACAAACGATCGTTAAAAGTTAACGAGTATTAAATAATTAGTTAAACGTTTAATGGTTAAACGTGAGGGACTAATTATTTATAAACCGAAGTTTAAAGGGTTGGTTCTTTTATTTTGTATCCTTAGTAGGCAAGAAATAGAATCCCACAAGGATTAGGATATAAAGTGTATATATATGGTTTATGTTTTCATTAGTCAACATAGAACTTAAATATACTAAAACAAAAAAATCGACTACTGTTTGTGTCATTCTTTGTTGACCGGCCATTAATTAGTTTCAGTTGGTGAGGTTTGCTTCATTCAATCAATCCCAAACCAACGAACAACTTTAAATTTCGGTTGGTGATTCGATCATCACTTTTGGTAATTATTGGTCGTAAGTTGATAGATTCAAGAGACGAATAAGAACGTTTGTTGTACACTACTAGTACTAGCATACCTCGTCGTTTGCTAAGAACGTATAGTGTGTGGAAGCTTAGAGGAATCATATTTTGATTCTAGTGGTTACGCGTTGTATTATACACACCGAATAGAAGAAGACGGTGTTTACGGTTACTTAAACGGTATCGTTCCGTGCTAAAAGGTACATATTTTCTATCTTGTTAATATAGTGTTCTACACGTGATCATTTATTCCGCTGTGTACTCATGTTAATTAGATTGTAAAACCCAACAGTGGCATCACGAGCCATCGTGTAGAATCTTTAATTACAAGGAATAAAATTGGACAAATTAGGGTTTCATGATTAATTTTAATGCCCCGGTGGGCGTTTTATGTTAAAAAGATTTGATCTTGATGGTTAATAAAATTAATTAGATGAAATCTAGGTTGTATGCAATTTTATATAAAACTTGATGTATTAATTGTTAATTGTTTTAAGTTTATGTTAATTGTTAATGGAGATCCATGATAAAATCATGCAAATTTATCATGGATTGATATTAGATATTAAATCTTGTTAATTTGTTAAAAGGATTTGGTTTAAATATGATCAAGATTCGCATAATTTTAAATATTTTCTTAATTGGTAAGATCCATGATTCAAGAATTCGGGAAGACCCTTATTATTGAATGAATGGGGCCTAAAATAGTTAAAAGATTTATGTGCTATGTGGTGTATATTTGTATAAGGCTTACGCAATCGATTTCGTCGATGGATGTGGCCGGAGTTTATAGGACGAAGGAGCCTTATATGAATATATGCATGTTTTAATTATTAGATAATTAGGATCATATTTAATGTTTGCATGCCTTAATTGTTAAGTGTGTTTAAATAAATGTTATTTAGTTTAGTTGATGTTTATTTGTTTTATTTTAAGTTCTTGACTTGTGAGAAAATAAAAGGGTTTTTCTGAAAACAAAAATAAACATGACTAATGATTATCGAAATAAGATTTATTATGGACTATATAATGCAAAAAGTCAAAAGTGGATTCGGCTTACATCCGATATAAAATCTTCCATGATTAGACTAGCAATTTATAGTTCATAATGTGTTTCCAAAATTAAAGTTTTTTTATTAAAACTAGACGCTATGGACTCATGGGAAGTACGGCTCATCCACTAGAACAAACTATAAGAGAAGTTTAAGGCGGAGTGGTCAACATTCCTAAAGAATTCAGGTTTTTAATACGCTTCGCGCTGACCTGATTCTCCGCTTCTTTGTGCGTTCGATTGGAGTTACCGTGAACCATGGCATGTCACTACAGTGTTATTTTTTTTGAAAAAAAGACATAACTCTTTAAATTTGGAAACACGTTGAATCGTCAATTTTAAGGTCTCACTATTTATGTATAAGATACGATGATAATAGGTGATACCGTAATAATACAACCCGATGTAATAGGATGATACCGTAATAATAACTTAATTGAGTAAATTTTTTATTAAAAATCAATGATACAAATTTATGCATTGCTTCTCCGTACATATTTGACACTTCCAAAATAACAACCCTTTTTTCAACTAAGTTATTGCTATCCAATTTGTAAAAACATTGTTTGATTGCTCTTTACTATCATGAGACGGGTTAAATTTGCAAATCACAAGGGAATTATAGCTTTTTCCGTGAGACTTAGGTGTTTAACATAATTACTGTTTTGATATTGACGACTTAGCTGTTGTGTTAACCTGTTTAACACGCGGCATAGATGTGATGAAGAACAATGCTTACTAGATATTATTGTAATAAAAGTAAGTCCCCATATGGTTTTAGGATTGCAAAAGTTTGTGAATTATCAAATCGTTGATTACCATTTGAACACACCATCACTAGCAGATCGGATTGACGTGGTGGGGTATCTCAAGGTTCCTAACCTTAGGAAATTAATTGTTTATTTCAATGAACGTGGATAATTAATTTTCTTCAAGGAGTATTATCGAAAATACTAATTCTTGATTTTTTTATGTTTTTGTAGATGGCACTACCTGTTCAAAACATAAACCAATCGGCTTTCAGGTCGATGTTTGAAAAAGAAAAACTTTCTGGTAATAATTTCAATGAATGGTTTGCTCGACTTAAGTTAGTCTTGAGAGTCGAGAAGAAAATGCATTCATTGAACTGCCTTACCCCCTGCTCCTGAGCCTGTTTCTGAACCACATTTGAGATCATGGAAAGCTCTATATTTAATCTCATACGGAATGCGTGTTCTATGGCTCGATAACCCCTAAACTTCATTGACAGTTTGAATTATACCGATCCTACATGATTCAGAGCACTAAATCCATGTTTAAGAAACAAGCTAGAGTGGAGTGGTTTGACCTGATCCAAACTTTACATGCTTGCTAACAGGATGAGGGAAAACCAGTTGGCCCATATGTCATTAGATGAAGAATTATGTGGAACTGTGGTATGTGCTTAATTACACATACCTTTTACCTTTAAAAACGAGCTAAAATAACCAAAAACGGACTTAAAATGCCAAATATATGCTTGTTTTGCTAATTGTGTTGTGCAGGAACGGATAACTAAGAAAAGGACGAAAAACAAAGCCAAAACGACAAAACCGGACTCGGAATGGAAAAGACTGTGAAAGACAAAGCCAAATCGAAGCCGAAAAGTCAATCAAGTCAAAAAGTCAACAGAAAAGTCAACTGGTCAAAGACAAAGTCAACCCAAGTCAACCCCGAGGCCAAAAGTCAAAGAAATATAAGTTTAGGGACTGAAATTGTAAATCCCTAAACTTATATTTAAACAAGAAATCAAGAGAAAAGAAGAGAAGGGCCAAACTGTCAATATGGCAAAGATACACTCCAAGGACTTAAACTGCCAAGTCCAAAGAGTTGTATCACACAAGGACTGGTGGTGCAAATTATTATATAACCTTTGGGGACTGAAATTGCCAAGTCCCCAAAAGTTATATAACCACAAGGACGAATTGTGCAAAAGAAGATATAACCTAGAGGGGCCAACCTTGCCATTTCCACAAACTCACCCCTGTCACTCTCTTTTTCATAACAATCTTTCCCGCCCAAATTTCCCCCCAACACAATCACGGGTTCTCCACCCTCCTTTTACCCTGCAACTCAATTCCCCCATGGATAATCATTTCCCCCCCCCTCCACTAACTTTCCCAGCTGTGAGATTGCCAAGTTGGCAATCCCACGTCTCCCAAAGCTCATTTCGACGACCAAGATGACTTGAACAAGTATCAAGAAAGATCAATGGCCAAGATGGAGGCTGTGAACCACTCTCACAACAAACACACCCCTTTTATGTGTGTTAAAAGAAGCACAAGTGAAGAAAAGAGAAGAAAGGAAGACCTAGTCGTTTTGCCTATATATAGCTTTTGTAACAGCCATTGTGAAAAGGTAGTTAGTTCTTAAGTAGTTTTTCTTAATATAGTTTTAAAGTAATTCTCAGTGTTTGTTTGAAGTTAAAAGTTTTTTATGTATTCGTACTTTGATTTTAATGAAATTTAGCTAAATTTGCTCTACTTGTGTTCTTAAGTGTTTAAGGCTTTTAAAATCTTTTAAACCTCCACTTAAGCTACCATATAAGCTGTCTTGTAAAACATTTTCACCAAATTTTCAGGGAAAACTCACAAGAAAAGGGTAAGAATCAGTCATTCAAAGCATGGATAATATACGCTAACATGGACGCTTATTGTGTTTCAGCTAGTTTTTGGCTTATTTATAAGCCAAGGGTAGGGTTTAGAGCTTATTTAGGTCTCAAGGGATCCTTTTTGTGGAAAGGATCAAAGGTACTTAAATTTCAAACTTTGCTTATTTACTGTAGCAATAAGCTAATTTAGCTTATTTCCTTAGCTTAATGTGCTTATTAGTTATAAATTGTTGAAACTGTCAATGTTAGTGTAAAGGGCTAGGAGAGTAAGTGGCTTATTTCCCTTAATAAGCTGCAAGTTTGAGTTCTAAAGTAGCTTAAAATTTTTAGCTGGTTTAGTTTTTAAAACAGATTTTAAGTTCATTTTAGTTGGGACAGAATTGTAAAGGGGTGTTTGGGTTAACCATCAAAACGGGTCAAAATCACTTGTGGTTTGGGTTGAGGTATTTTGGTTAACTTTAGCTTAAGTTTTTAAGCATTTTCAAGCTGTTTTTAAAAAGTTTTTAGTTTTAAAATTGTTTTCCAAAGTTTTTAAAATTGTTTTCATAACTGTGAGGTTTTAGAAGACTCCACAAGTGCTTATTTGGTTAAGCACTTGTGGTTTGAGTTTAAGCATCAAAAGAGTGTGTTTTGAGTGTCTAAAAAAGGCTGTCAAAAGCCCCTTGTCTTTTGACTTTGGTAAGTCAAAGTTCACTAAATTCTTTGTTTGTCACAGTTTTAAAAACCAAAAGTCCTTTTTCACTTACAAAATTCAGCAAGTTAAATTGAGTTTTAGAAGCTAAAAATTGGTGCATAAGCCCCTTTTAAACTACACTCAATCTGTTTGAGCTTAATTTTTGGTTTAGAGCTTATTTGACAGCTTTTTAGAAGCTGTCAAATAAGCCCTTGAGCTCAGCTTTAATCTCCCCTGGTGCAAGGGGGAGATTTTAAGCTCTTATTGCTTGCTCTTTTAGTGTTCTTAAGCCCAAACTCTTGGCTTATTTTAAGAGCTTATAACTTCTTGTATAAGCTCTCAAACTTTCAGACCTTAGTGAGCTTGTTTGTTAGCTTATTTTTGAGCTCAAATGAGCCCCTTGACTGTTTTTAGCCTAAGTTAAGTGTAGGGATTGCTTATTTCATCATTTAGCTTATTCAGCTTTTCTAATAAGCTCATTATGGCCCATCATAGCTTTTTAGGTTAGCATAGATAATAGTGTAGCTTATTTACCTTTTTCTAGCTTATTTGTCCAAAACTTAAGCCAATTTAGCCTTTTAAGCTTGTTTTAAGCTTTCTGTCATTAAGCCTTTTGTCCCAGCTTATTTAGCCTTAAGCTTTAAGCTTTTTAAGCTTATCTAGGGTAGTTTAGATCCCTTTTGCTTATTTCAGCCCAAGTCTTAGCTTAAACGACCAAAAGAGGCAAAAAGACTTAACAAATTTAGCTTTTAAGTCATTTTAAGCTTTCTGTCAAGTTTAAGCTTATTAAGGGCTTTTCGTAAAAAGTTGTAGAAGACAAAGTTGTTAAGCCCCACGAGCTTAACAACTTTGCTTCTTTGAGTTTTCAAAAAAAAAAAAAAGGGGAAAGACACTTGGCCCGGGTGAGCAAGACTCGAACCCGGGACCAAGCGATACATCCCCTTTTTACCAACACACTCTACCACTGCGCCCTTGGGTCTTTTTCGTTAAAGACTCAAGGGACTTGTTACTTATACACATTTTGCCCTTTAAGCTTAATAAGCTGTACAAGCTTATTTTCGGGCTTATTTGTTAAGCAATTTTCGGTGTTTTATTTTTCGTAGGATTGTTAAGTTGTAAAGTATTTTTAGAAAATTTTTCAGAATTTTTCGTAATCATTTACTATTTTTTATAATTTAATTTAGTTAAAAGTTTGTTTAATTCATAAAAAATACAAAAATTATCAAAAAAATATTTTGCTTTTTTAGAAAATTTTCTTTTGTCATCTAGTTTGTAGGAAAAATATAAAATTTTTCGTAGGGTCATTTTTATAACGGTTTTGATCAAAACAAAAATGTGCAATGAATTTGAGTTATGAAACTTTAACAAAGTAATAGTTAGGATCATCTTAACATTATAATGGTGTAGAATCATAAGTAGAAAATTCAAACCAGGGTTTGACATTTAAATGATCAAAAAATGGTGGAAAACAGGTCAGAAATCGGGACTTTCGGCTTCGTAAGGACTAGAGTAACGACCTTCGGGCTTCGTTCTTGGTTTAGCTTTGCTTCCTTTTCTGACTTGAACTTCTTGAAGATCACTTAGGATCTATTAGACAAGGATGAAGTCTATAATAGGTATGAGATAAAGAAGAGTGGGGATAAGAAAATGATGTATTTAGGTTCCTATTATACTAGTTTCAAGACCAGTGACTAAGGAACCTTTGTTAATCTGATGTGAAGACAAACATGGAGGTTCCTAGTAGATGAGGTGGAGAGTCTATATGATGAGTATGCATGGTAGAAACTAACTAGAAGGTGTTGGAACATACAAGTGCTTGCCGCAGCTAGTAACAAGAAAGAACATGAACCATGTGCAATTTTTAAACAATATAAATGGAAGATATTTGAAGAGAGGTGCTAGTAAGCTGCATGAAGGTTTATAGAAGAGTTTCTTGGTGGTGGGTCATTTTCACAGGATAGCAATTTAGAGGGTTTAAAAATGGCCATAGAAGTACACTGGGTCTATTTGGTTCGACGGGTGTCTTCAAAGGTTTAACTAAGGTACATTGTGTTATATAAATGAATTAAGGAATGAAAATAGTGGTTAAGGTCGGGATTAAAGTAATTAAGCAAATATTAGCAATTGGTTGGGTTAAAACGAGATTATAATTGAAAGAGAAAACGAGGTCACGGGTTCAAATAGGGCTTGTTTAGGGTTTTCTTGACTTTCTTGGCTTATATTTTGTATACATTTGATTAGGAATGATAGGTTACAAATACTAGGGCTTATATAAAGTATTATTAATGAAGTTTGGTCGTTAGTTTAAGTTAAAATGGTTGAAATTGAGAAAACAAGGTCAAAGTCACAATTAGGCACAATAGGGTTTTCTGGATTCGTTAAGGTTTTCTAGGCTTTGATTTCTTGAACATTGCTAAGTTAATGATACATAATGATTTGTAAACATATTTTATGAGTTTACAATGGCCCTTTGTTGGTTAGTTGGAATCAAAATGGTTTAATATGAGTAAACGGGTTAAATGAACCAATTAGGTACATTTAGGGTTTCTGAGTTTTGTATTAGGGTTGTGAGTGTAAAAATGTGTTTGAAAGTTTATGAATAGAATAATTAGGGTTTACACATTGTATTTTGAGTGTAGTATCTTTTACACGGGTGGTGGTGAAGAAATTAGAATGAAAAAACGATGGTAAAACGGCTATTTTAGATGTCATGCTTAATGACTTGTACATTAGCAGTTTTCTTTTAGAGATTTGTACTTTGACTTGAAGAGATTTTATATTTCAAATGAGACCTCATATTACTTGTACATATGCTTTAGTAGCTTGTGCATTCACTTTAGGGGTTAGTCATTCATGGAATTAGGGTTTAGAGGCATACGATAACGGTTTAAAACCCGTTTTAATATAACGTTGCAAATGGTACATTATAGGAATAATGTACTTTGTAATAAGGATATGATGATATTGACTTGACATATTGTGATGTTTGCTTGACATATATGAAGACAGGATTGCCATAGATAGGTTGCGTAAGCTTGTCTACTTTAGTTGTGACATACTGAGATATATAAGTAATGTAATAAAGTGAAAAATTTCCCCGTATAATTATGATAATAGTAAAATAAGTTTTGCGTTTGATGAAAATTCTTGGGTTGTTATAATTTGGTAAGTATTAGCAAAAGGTGCGTATTCTGGAGCTTAAATGAAGATATTTTGAAAATTACTGTTCTGACAACTAATACGCCGTATCCATCAAGGAAGATACCGCGTATCAGTGGCCTAGTACTTACCAAAGACCATGAAGGAAATATATCAATACGCCATATCCAGATAAGACCCAATAACGCCGTATTAAAAAGATATAGAAAGTGTATATTTTGGTAATATTAACGTGGCCCCTACTCCAAACAACCCCCTATACGCCGTATCTGAACCCATTTGGATAAGCCAGTATCGCACAACTACAACCCAATAAATAAAAACTAAAAATGAGTTTATAAGTGTGGCTAAATCATATTCACGATACCTAAACCCACAAAATTCAATTTTGAAAGAGAAAAAGAGTAGACAGAGGGTCTTAGCAATGCATTCCAATCCATGCTCACATGCAGAACATAGGTGATCTTTATTGTATTTAAAGTTAGGAAGACCATCAACCAAATCGTGTTTGGTAAGATCGTTTATGGTGCCAAAGTGCCATAACCATGACTTTGTTAAAGTGGCTTTGGAGAGAAGAAAAACAGGTGAAGAAGCATCCATATCTGAAATGGAGATAGTATACAAATTAGATTCGTGCTCCTGTAAGCAAATCATCTCCTTATAGATTTTACACATAGCATTTGCTAGAGCGAAAAGCAACTTCTAGATCACTATCATAGAATTATCCTACACTGAAGAGGTTATGTCTTAGGCCTTCAACATAAACTACATGAAAAACGGTGATATTGCCGTGTACATAATTTCCATAGCCTATGATTGCTGTAAAGTGATCATTTCCAAAGCGGAATGTGCCCGTGAATTTCTCAATAAAAAAATTCAGCAATGAACGATCACCGGTCATATGCTTTGAACATCAACTATTAACAATCCACAGAACGATTTGAACCACCTGTAACACATGAAGAAACCACATATGGATAAGTGATGACATGTTACTTTTATAGCATCATTTATCCCATGTAAATAACCCATTTTGTATAATTATTGCAAGAATTTCTACTTAATCATTTATATTTGTGAATTGTAGTAATTATGGAGTACTCGGTGAAGATTAGCAAAAAGGCGCGCATTCTGAAGCTTAGACAAAGACATTTGAAGATACTGACTCTAACATCCTATACGCCGTATCCATCAAGGAAGATACGGCGTATCCGTGCCTACACTTCACAAAAGACCACGAAGGAATAAAGATCAATACGCCGTATCCAGAAGGAGTCTATACTCCATATTCAATTTAAAGTAATAAAATATTCTAGAAGATATCAAATGTGGTCCATACTCCAAGAAACCTCCGATACGCCATATAAATTCCAGGCCCTATAAATAGGAAACCTAAAAACAGGTTTTTCGTGTGCTTGATCATATTTTCGATACTTTAACCACAAAAGTCAATTTTCAGAAGACAAGAGGAGCAGAAGAGGTCAATCAAAGCTATCAACTCCATAGGAAACACTTTGTAATCTCCTATACTCTAGTAATCGTTCGATTTTTGGTATCATTCGTTTAACTCGGTTAGTTTACCTTGGTTGGATTATTACTCTTGTATTGATTATGACGTTTGTGGGCTAATACCCTTGGGTATTAACCATTATTATAAAGATTTGAATGTTTGGTTTGTTTATCTCAAATGCTTGATTTATCGTTGATTGCTTGTTTATTTTTATCAATTCATACTTGTTTACGTGCTTTTGTATGCGACCTATCATTCAACTAGATCTAGTGATACCGACCACGTTAGCTAGATGCCGGGATGGCTCTCCATATAGTGATTTATATATCTAGACCAATAGGATTTCAAATAATGACCTATCTTCGCCTTTAGATTAGTGAGCTTAGTTGGACTGGCAGGTGACCCTTGGGATCAACGAGTACATTCTTAATCAATTGGTAAAGACTTGGCCAATGGACTACTAGTATATAAATTGCCATTAAGTAGTAAGTGAGCAAAGTCTCTATGAGCTAGGGTTTAACAAAATTACCAGTGCATTAATCCCTAAGATAGATTATAATCAGCAAATAGGATGCTTTATGCGGATACGTTCAATTGTGACAGAATTCTACGTGTCTAGGTCTTAGGAAGAAGTAAAGCCTAAGTCTTAAGAATGATATGCCGCCTCGAGATAAGTATTTATTGCACTTAATAAACAAACCAACGTTCTAATTGGATTAATCATGGTTAATACATTTTTCTTATATTTTGCTAGACCGCTCTTTTATCTTTTGTTTGTCTGCTTGCGTGTGTTATTGTGTCTTAAGTTGATCTAAGTTACCACAAACATGTGTCAGTATTTCAGGCTGTCAGGCTGAAATAAACCCCCCTATCCGTTAAATACAGATTAACAAATTTAGCATAAGGTTTACACAAGAATAGAAGAATTGACTTAGTTATAAATTAACTAGTTTAGTTAATCAAAATATTGATAAAATAAAAGATCAGTTCTCGCTCTTAGTGATCGACACCCTACTTACCACGAAACTCCATCTGATCGGGTACACTGCCCGTTAAAGTGTTGTTTTAGGTAAAGTCGACAAAATATAAATTTAAAACTTGAATACTCATAAATAACACCTACACGACGACACATCAATTTTTTTGGCACCGTATGCTGAGATGAATTTTAACTTGACTTTTATTTAATATTTTGATTTTTAACATAAAGATTAATCTAACCCCTAAGATTATGTAATTTAGATTACATTAGTGTAAATTTGGAGATTACTTAGTATAATTTAGATTAGTAATAAAATTCTGCATTGCTTTTAATTTTAAGCTCGTTTTGATTTATGTGTTTGTGTTTTGTTTGTTTTAAATTGTTACTATACACTATTCTGGTCGATAACCTGATACGGCGCATCATATTCCCATTAATACGGCCGTAATCAAAACTTTCAATTACCAATACATCATATCCAAACCATATATTAAATACGGCGTATTCAATCAGTTAAATACGACATATCGACATCTAATATAGTAGCAATAAGAGTTATGGGCTGTATCGATCTCTGATACAGTGGCAAAATAGATTTTTCATAATACTCAACTTAAAGCTTAAAATTTATACAAACTCCTTTTCCAACTGGTCCTACTGGATAATTGTTTGGTATTTTCCTGTAACCATGACAAAGGAAATCATGAAGTAGTTCGAGAAACTTAATCTCTAAAGATTAGTGAGATGATTTCATTCAATCTTGTGAATACATCACTTGAAAATTTTCACAAAGGAATTCAACCGGAGAGCAAAATGGATTGACGATTTGTTTACCTTATGTAGTTAAAATTCCTGACATTTGCTAGCATTCAATGTGACTTAAATGAAGAAGATGATTCAGAACAAACAGATGACACAATGGATCAATGTGAATATGAATATGAATTCCATCAATGTTGAATTTACTGAAAGGTTGGCTTCAAATTTTATAACCATTGAAAACAATGGACCAATATACAAATAAAGCATTATGGATTTATTGGACTAGAGGTGAAGATGAAGGTTGAACTCACTAACGTAAATCCTCATATTCTGATGATAGATTATTATGTAGATGAAAGGTTGCTGAAATCTTTAGTTATCTGACGCTACATGTATTGACTTCGAGACACCTAACGGGTAGGCCCTTCAATGTGAATTTTAATTATCTTTTTGCAAATCAAAGATCATTGATGGATTTAAACTTATACAAATGAAAAAAGGATGATGGGGATAATATGAAAATGGAATAATAGACATACCGCGAGTACAACAAAAACCAAGGACAGACAATGGATTATGGAAGAACCCACTCATGTGAACAATTATTGTGAACCGAATCTCATTTAAAAAGTGGACATTCGGAATGCCAACTGTTAGTGGAAATATGACGGATATTGTAATGGTGGGAAACTTTCCCAAGAGCATACAGTAGTGGGGACAAACTCCTTACCAAGATTTAGGAATGGGTATGAAGCATTGGAGGATGCAAACTTAAAGACGAACGATTAAAAAATAAAGCCTTCATGAAAGAGGACAAATTATCGAAATATATTAATCACATACATGCAGTGGATGGAAGATGGCATGGCTATAAGATTACCATCAATGATCATGAAGAAAGAGAGAATGAAAAAGAACATGGAAACGAAGAAAGATGCGAATTATTTGATAACCCTCACCATAAAACACCGGTTTGTAAGATTAGAAGATTTGAGATGATCAAGTATTCATTTGGACAAGTTGAAGAATGTGTGGCTATAAAGGAATGTGAATACGATGATTTGACAAAGACCAATGAAGATTCATACCGGGCATACCATGAAAACCTTCCGTACATGACGAGGATAGGGGTAATCAAGAGTAAAGGAAGCTGAAGCAAGTTCTAACTTAAAGACTAGTTGAAAGAAAGTGCTTTCTCCGAGTGACAACTCGAATCTAATTTTAATTTATTTTATAGAGTCTGTCTTCCCAAATATCAATACGGTGTATCCGCTCTAAACCATAAACGCGCGGCTTATGAATGTCGGGGAGAACGTTATCAGTCCTTTTATTTTTCTGCATTAAAACTTTATCTCAGATCTGTCTATACGAGACGTATTCCTGCGCATTATAAGCGTATTTTGGCAGACTGAACTCGTATTGACACTTATTATAGGTCTTTCTATACGGCCGTATCCTGAATTTTGATACGACGTATTGGACAGCCTGTAAGATATTTTATTTTATTTACAATAGGATTACCCGAGATCATGAATATGCATTTTTTCCTATAATTAGCGTACAGGACCTCGCGTGAAAAAGAAACTCGAGTTAATTTGCGTGAAGTTCAGATCATATCTGGAATCCTATAGTTGTTGTTAGTTATCGCCTGGATCCAGACCACTACAACACACTACTGCTCCATAAACTCAACATGAGAATCTCTAACCCGAGGCCGCAAAAACATCAGGGGAGTCTTTTCACGTGTTCTAAATTCTTTTTACACACACAAATTTCATGTTTTTAAATATTTTATCATAGCGAGTGAAGGACATTTGTATAATTTAAGTGGGGATGAGAATTAGAACGTTACTTGTCCATTTTTCACATAAAAGTCCTTAAATTACTGAGCTCAACTTTAAAAAGATGTCAACATACTTTTGTGAATTACTAGTTACATACACCAGCAGCACATAACCCTCTTAATATTGTAGATTTTCAACACCTTCCCTTATCTAGTTTCCAATATGTTTTACCCCAAACCTCCCACAAAATGATCAATGAGTCGGTTCGCCGGTGAAGTTTTAGACTTTAAAACTTGGCTTGGTATAGTCTAATAGAGACCACAATCATAATATGTGATTAGATGGAGTAAATTGTTTAAATTGGTAAAGTTCTAGGATTACACCTAAAAAGCCTTATTATGTTTAAAACATCACCGGCACACTCATATTTTGTGGGAATTTGTGGTAAAGACATTTGGAAACTAGATAAGGGCTGACTCCTCGACATATCTAATAAGGGTATATGTGTGCCTGTTATGTAACCTATAATTTTCACAAAAGTATGCTTGAAATCTGTTTAAATTTGAAAGCATAATTTATTGCATTCAATTGAATAATAGGAACAAGAAACGTCTAATTTTAGATCTTGCAAACCTTGTTAAAAGGGTTAGTTGTATTAAATAGATTCAAGATAACTATGCTTGAAACTTTGTTGATACTAAGAGTATGCGGAATCTACTCTTTAGTACTTAGAAGAATATAAATGTAATAGTAAACTATGATGCAGTAGAATGAACAATAAATATAACCAAAAAGCTTCAATATTATTATGATGAATAATATGAGTACTCTATCTAGTACTAGGGTTTACAACCTTGAAGCTATGATTGTGTCTGTCAAGATGTGTTTACAACCAAAACCTAGGATCTCCTTTTATACACCAAGGAGTTCTTTACAAGATAACTACAAATATTCTAAACTTCTATGAGATATCAACATATCTTCTAAATATATAAGATATACACAAAAAGTTCATACATATCACAAAACACGCTTTTATCTCTCTGACAGTTGTAATCTTCATGCAGTAGTACAAAGTCTTCCAGCAGTACTAAGTTTAGTACTGGCAGTACTAACTTTCTTCTGGCAGTACTAACCAGTTATACAGGATATTTTTATCTTGAGCAGTAATACGTACTTGAACCTAATCTGTGAAGTATTTATTCCAACAATCCTCACCTAAACTTTTGATTGACCTTTAAATCTCAAGTTTCTCTAAACAAAGCTTTTAGTCCTGCATGCTGAGGAAGCTTCCAATCACATTTCTACTGCTGTAATTGTGACTTGACAAACCTGATGAGCTCATAGCCTATTTCACTTTGATAATCAACTTCTACCTTCAAACTCAACATCCTTTGAAAGAGGTATCCTTGTAACAAGGATATTTTTTTTCGTACCATCAAGTAGATCACATAAAAAAAAACCAGTATCCATTTAAAGCACAAAATGAACTCCCAAAAAAATTATGTAACTGTCCATTGGTTTATCAAATTCTAGTCTTTTGATTTCTCCATAATTATATCTTCACCATTTTTGGTGTTCCATCATTGTCTTCAGATTTCCAAAGCAATAAGTCATAACCTTCTTGACATGCAGATTGAACATTCATTCCATTGACCAATTTGTATAATTCTAGCACATCTTGCCTATCAAAATCATAAAGCATTACACTAAATATCTTGTAATGTTTAACACTTCCATCTGCTCTTTTGATTTGATAATAGTATTTATCATTTGCTAGAATCTGTGTCTCCCAGTCAACTATTGGATACTTTGTTGCCAATGATTCAACATCAAGACTTTCTTCTTCAGGAACAATGTTCAAGAAAACTTGAAGTTCTTCGTTCTCAGTATCATCTTCTAAATTTCGTGTTTCAAATAGCACTTTCTACACTAAGAGTTTCTCCTTGCTCCTTTGTCTAACCAAGTGATTTTCTTTCTTCTTCCTCCAGCTGTCCTAGAACTTTCTTTTACAGCTTGTTTAGCTATAACATCATCTTGCTAAACTATCTCTTCTACAACTGGTTTTGAAGATTCTTGTTGAAGATCAAATCCTAATCTCTTCATAACTTCCTTTTCAAACTCAGAACCCATAGGTATAAAAGCCTGATTTTGATCCCATACTCTTTCAAATATAGGTCTAATGTCTTCCAAACTCATTCCCTTGAAATGACTCATCTTGTATCCACCTTGATTCTTTAGATACAAACACATGTTCATCCTTACTTCAGCCACAGAGAAAGGTTTATTTTGAAGTGTATGATATCTTAGAACAGCAAGATCACTCCAATCAATATCATGAGCTTGGTTAACTTTAGCTGCAACTTCTTCTCTTTCATCCAACTGCTTTTGCAATTCCAAGGCTATTTCAAAGTCAATCCTTTCTTGTTCTTGTTCTGCCTTAAATCTTAGCATCCTATTCCATCAGCATTGAACTAGCTTGTTCTCTTAAATACCTTCATTAGTTAATTCCTCAACAACACTCATTAGAAATTAAACCCTCTTCTTGATTTCTTTGGTGGCTCAGACTCATGCAAATTGCTTGCCTTTGTCCTTTTCCTTTACACCAACAGTACTATCCAATTCACTAGCATTACTAATATCAGCAGTACTAACTAATCTACTGGCAGTACTAACTCCACCACTGCTAGTACTAACTTCTCTTCTTCATATGGTGTAAGTTTGAACATTTTCAACACTTTGTCTTCTTCTACCTAACTGCTCTTCAAGTTGATCACTAATCTGAGTATCATTAATCCTCCCTTAATCTGCAGCATGTGGAGGAACCAAAGAAATTCCAGCATCCAAGTCCAGTTCTTCAATCAAACTCCTCCCCTGATTGGAAGGATCCTCTTCAGCGTCCTCATCATTAGAGATTACCACTTTGGATCTCCTCCTAGCTTGGCTTGTCTTGATTGTCTGCTCTAACCATCATCAACCCTTTTGTTAATTTTTTAAGAGCACCAAGCATATTAGGTCCGTTGGTTAGCATAATTCAGAACACCAAGCTTGCAACCTTCTAGAAAGTGAGGTACAAAGATCCGTCAATTCAATAAAGTGATAAACTACCCTTATCACGTCCGAAGAAAGTAAACACTTTGGAGAGGTGATATTATGGGACATTGAGCAGCCTCTCAGTAACAGGTGTGGTTTGGTTAGATTTGGTGAAGAAGGTGGTTTGTGAGGTTGATGTATGTGTTTATGAGGTTATAGGATGATGAAAATGTTATTCTGGAAGGAGATGACTCAAGTGCAGTGAGCATGGTTAGAAATAGTGGAATGTCCACCCCAGAATATCCCTTGGAAGCCCTTTTCATATTACTGAATAGTTTTTGTGTAAGTGTATGAGTAGGAAAGGTTTTCTTATGAAGGAAAAGCATTCTCTTACGCTTGTTCAAAAAGATTTGAATGAATCTAGGATACATCAAAAACTTTGACTTACTGTACTGAAGTTCTTTCCATGGGCCTCAAAATTAGTTGGAAAAGTTAAAGGCACGGTTCGTTGTCCCCGGGGCCCGAGACAAATGATAGCAGTAGCTAATATTGCTATAAACTGCTCCAAAAGCAGTCTACTTAGGATTCCAAAGCATGGAGAATTGGTAATGAATGAAAAATTCCACTATGAGGGAAAAATGTCCCTTTTGAAAAGTTAGGCTATCAGAAGTGATTACATACCCTATGATAGCCAGTTGCTTAAAAATTTCTGTAGTAGGTAGAGTTTTAAGACCTTCAGAATCCTCAAGCTTGAGATATCTTCTAATGGAGGCCTCAGAAAAAAATACCTTGACCTTCTTATCTATGGTAGCAGTGATTCCCCTGACTCCATCCTCATTTGTGCTCAAAAACAGCATAAAGTTTGCCAAAATTGTTAATATGGAGAAGCATAAAGGGGTTACGGGAGCATTCAGTGAGGCCAATCTTGATGTGACGTTGCAGTTAGAAAATCAATGATTTCATAAAACCCCTCACTTCCTTCTAACTTCTCTAAGTATGCAACCATGTTGTGCTTGTCTTAAAATTCCAAACTCGCCATTTGATGAATAAAAATGGAATTAAGGTTTTAGATAAATGTAGTGGTAGAGAGTATAAGTTGTCTTGGTAAGAGTAATTAAGATAATAAGAGAGTTTTTATGTTTTATTGATTTGCACCGCCTGAATAAGATTTGTACTTATCTTGAAGAAATCTTATTTTTATATAGAAAGATCGATGAAATTCTCTAATTAGACCAAACCTATAGACGAAGTAGTTGGTGGAAATTTCACAACGGCTATATTTAGAGAAGGAAATACTGTTATGGCTCAAACAGTACTAACAGTCACACAACAATACTAATATTAGCCTAGTAGTACTAACTCTAAGCCCAGTAGTACTAAAATATGACTATCAGTACTAAGTAATGCCCAGGAGTACTAAGTAATGCCTAGCAGTACTAACATTGAGATACCAGTATTAACCTCAATTTCATCCAGAGAACATTTCCATCACCAAATATTGACTCGCACAATCTCTCTTTCTGTTTTTATGCTCACACAATATCTCTCAGTTCTTTTTGCTCACTAATTCACTCTTTCTGTTTTTATTACACAACTCTCTTTCTGTTTTTTAGCTCACTTAGGGACCAATTTGATCTCCTATTTTCTAAGGGATCATGGTTGAAAGTGAATTAATTTCATGTCTAGCCATGCACACACATATAAGCACATATGCTCCTAAATAAATTACGAAATACGCTTATAACGAAAACAACTTCACGTAAAATTCTAAAATTTTAAACATTGGTGTGAAATGTGAAAACGTGACGATAGTCAAAAGATTACATCGATTAGTAACCCGAAATGCTTCCGGTAACGATTCTCAGAAAATCGCGGGATAACTTCCCGGTTAAACGTAAAAATTACGCGGAAATTATAAAATTCAAAATATTGGACAGAAACGGCTAAAATATTGATCGAAATTTTGCGGGGTGTCACATCATTTCCCCGTTAAAAGAGCTTTATCCGCAAATCTTAAGTCGTAACATCTGTCACGGGTGCAGAGTTAGCAAAGAGATGACGATACTTCTCCTGCATTTGATCTTCGCGTTCCCACGTGAACTCAAGATCTCTCCTTGAGTTCCAACGCACTTTAACGATTGGGATACGGCTTTGCTTCAGACGTTTGACCTCACGGTCCATGATTTCAACATGTTCTTCAATGAAGTGAAGCTTGTCATCAATTTGGATTTCATCTAACGGTATAGCAAGAGTTTCGTCGGACAGGCACTTCTTCAAATTTGAGACGTGAAACATTCTGTGAACTCTGCTCAGCTGCTCTGGGAGTTCAAGTCGGTAGGCAACAGTTCCAACCTTGGCAAGAATTTTAAAAGGTCAAATGTAACAAGGATTCATCTTTCCCCGTTAGCCAAAACGTGTCACCCCTTTCCATGGTGACACTTTTAGCATGACCTTATCTCCCACTTAAAATTCAAGGGGTTTCCGTTTTACATCTGCGTAGCTCTTTCGACGATCATGGGCAACTTGAATACGGCTCTTGATTTGAACGCTCTTCTCAGTTGTCTCGTGGATGATCTCTGGGCCAGTGAGCTGACTGTCTCCAACTTCAGCCCAGTAGATAGGTGATCGACACTTACGCCCATACAACGCCTCAAAAGGTGCAGCCTTAATACTGGTATGGCAGCTGTTGTTATATGAAAACTCTAACAACGACAAATGTCTATCCTAACTTTTTCTGAAATCAAGCACACACGCATGCAACATGTCTTTCAATCTCTGGATGGTCCTCTCACTTTGATCATCGGTTTGCAGGTGATAGGATGTACTCATATCCAATTGAGTACTTAAAGCTTTCTGAAGCGATTGCTAAAAGTGGGATGTAAACCCGCCATCACGATCGGAGATGATTGAAACTGGCACTCCATGCCTCGAGATAATTTCCTTCTAAAATTGTCTCGTCAACTTCTCCATTGAGTCGTCTTCTCTCATAGGTAGGAAATGTGCAGACTTAGTGAGACGATCAACGATTACCCAAATCGTGTCTTGACCGATTGTCGTCTTTGTCAACTTAGTCATAAAGTCCATCGTTATATTCTCTCATTTCCATTGGGGAATTTCTGGTTGAACCAACAATCCAGATGGTTTCTGATATTCATCCTTAACTTTGTCACATGTTAGACACTTGCTAACATAAGTGGCAATCTCTGATTTTATGTTAGGCCACCAATACAACTTCTTCAAATCTTGATACATCTTATCCGATCTAGGGTGGATGGAATACTTTTACTTATATGACTCATGCACAATCAACACTCTCAAGTTACAAAAACACGAAATCCAACTCCTGTTGTTCAGACACAACGTTCCATCAGCACGAGGTTCAAGTTTATTAATCATTCCATGTAGATCCTCGGCGACGTTGTTCTCGCCCGGCTTGAGCATTCAGAATTTGCTTTGGAAGATTCAATCCTATAGTCATCACTAGGGCTCGAACCCACAGTGGCTTAATCCTTTCCTTGCGGCTCAGGGTATCTGCCACCACGTTCGCCTTTCCTGGGTGGTATCTAATCTCGCAGTCGTAATCACTTAGAAATTCTAACCATCTATGATGTCTCATGTTTAGCTCCTTCTAATCAAGAATATGCTGCAAACTCTTGTGATCAGTAAACACGACACACTTCGTACCATAAAGATAGTGCCTCCACATCTTCAGTGCAAACACTACCGCTATAAGTTCTAAGTCATGTGTGGTATAGTTCTTCTCATGAACCTTGAGTTGGCGAGATGCGTAGGCTATGACCTTCTCCCTTTGCATTAAAATTGCGCCCAACTGGTATGTGCTTAATTACACATACCATTTTCCATTAAAACCAGACTTAAATGACCAAAAACGTACCAAAAATACATTGTATTTGTATGTTTTGCATTTGTATTGTGCAGGTAACGGATATCCAAGAAAAGGACAAAATCGAAGCCAAAACAGCAAAACCGAGCACGAGAACGAAAAGACCGTAAGAAGACAAAAGGACAAAGTCAACGAAAAAGTCAAAGTCAAAGTCAACCCCGGGAAGTGGCATTAGAAAGAGCATCGAAAACCGAACCTGAAAACTTAAATTGTCAAAAGTGGGCCCGTCCGTACCCACCTAGTGGGCCCGGGTCAGCCCACTTATACGCTTATACTTTATAAACCTTAATCCTTATAAAAAGCCCAAAGTCTTTTTCATTTATAACCGGCCAACAAACTAGCCCATTCCATACCCCTTTATAACACTCCCGTTACCCCTTACTCTGTTTGTCCTTTAAGGACTAACAGTGCAAACCGTTATAAAACTCTAAGGACCAAATTTGCAAAGAACAAGGACTATGAATGCAAAAGTTATACATATTTTCAGGGACCAAACTTGCCAAATACACAAACTCTACCCTGCACCAAAACACTGTACATCTTCCTCCTTTCCCGCCACTTCCCTTTGGCACTATTCACCCATCATTTTCATTCCACTCCACTACAAAACTTCATTAAAACCCCTAACCCACCACACAAACAGCCAAAATCCAAGTTGGCAATCCCAATTCATCTAATTCGACAAAAGAAGAATACAAAAAATAGATGGACAATATCATATGACTTGGGGACTACTCAAAATGGACAGCTATGATCAATTCAAGACTCACCTCACGCAACAAACACAACTATGAACCCTCTCAACAAAGAAACACAAGAATGAAGACAAGAGACTTAGACGTTTTATATAAATAGGGTTGATTGTAAGCCTTGAAGGCACTTGGTCTTTTCTTTTTTAGTTTTTAGTTTCAACTTATTTTACTTAATGTTTTAATTATTGTCTTTTTAATTCAAGTCTTGTAATCTTCTTTTTCAAGTTTAATGAAATTCAAAGTTTGGATCTAAAAATCTGTTTTAAGTTCATTTATGTTTCAAAACACTTCATAAGCTCATACCACTATTTTACTCATAAAAGATTTTACAAAAGATTTTTATAAGTTTACTGTTTGATTAAGAAAGGAATGGGTATTCTGTTTGCAGCTTATTGGATGAATAAGCAATTTTGGATGGCTTATTGAGTTTAGAGCTTATTGGTAAGCATTAGGGTAAGTATAAAAGTTGTTTTGAGGTACTAAGTCTGAACCAAAAGCCTAGGACCCTTATAAGTTTCTTTTTTAGTTTTGCTTATTTTTAAGCACTTGCTTATTTTCTGCTTATTACTACTTATTACTGCTTACCTTATGCTTATTTATGTTTGTTTTATGCTTATTGTCTTTGTTTATTGACTAAATGTCCTTTGTTTGAGTTTTGCTTAAAAATGTCTTTATTTGCTTATAACTGCTTAGTGCTCATTGGCTTATTTGAGTGCTTATCTTTGTTTTAAATTTGCTTATTTACACTTAACATTGCATGTTTAATATCTGTCTTTACAAGTCTCTGCTTAAATCTTTGAAAAATAGTCATAAAATAAAATTTTGATTCTTAAAGGGGTGTTTGGCATAAGATTAAAACGGGTCAGAATGGTAGTTTTAATTGGGTTGGGTCACTAAGGCAATATTAACAAGCTTTATTAAGTAAAACTAATATGTTTTGAAAGGTTGTTAAACTTAGAATTCTCTTTTTAAAGTCCATAGTAACCATTGTTTTAATTTGTGGTTTAATTAGTTTAGTGATTTAGTTTATCTGTTTAGTTTTGATTAAGTGCTTTGTGTTTACATTGTCTTGCTTGTTTTTGATCTAAAATGCAGTAGAGCAAAGATAGTTTGAGTGTGCTTTGGCCATTTGTGGTCTAAGTCATTCTGTCAAGTTTTCTTATCTCTTAAAAAGTTCAAATTTCAATCTGAGAATTAGGGAAGTTAAAAGTGGTGTTAAGATCTTAATTTTTGTGTATAAGCTCATTAGGATATATAGTTCAACTGTTTCAGCTTATTTCATATTTTAAACTTTCTTTTCTAGCTTATTTTTAAGC
>BQNB010018849.1:0-67700 GCA_026074375.1 Tanacetum coccineum | reverse complement strand
TGGGTATTTTTAGAAAGATTTGCAGGTTTCCAACAAGTTTGACCCTCATTGACCATTTTTGACCGCCGTTAACCATGGTTGATTGATTGTTTGACCAATTAATGGGTCACGGAAAGGTTGGTGGCCCAGTAACGCGTAAGCGGCGATGAATCGACCTTATAGGCTTTTTTTTGAACAGTTATAGGCTTTTTTTTGCAACACTGCATTTAAGGATAACCACTTTGTTTTCATATTTTTAACAATCGCTAAAGTTTAATTCTTGTGTTTTCAACAAACCAATTAACAATTAACAACTTAAGAATACATAAGAATAGGTATGTATTAATTTTATGAAATTTGCTATATAATGCTCACTGGACAATATTTGAAGCAATGGTTAAGATAAATATAAAAGAAAACTTGGATTTTATTATATTAAAAATCACATATATGTAAGGTAATATGTATATTTATCAAGGTTGCAAAAATCATAAATCGTTAGTCAGGCGGTCGACCACCTTGTAGCTTGTAATCGGTCAAGGCGGGATTAATCGACGAATAATCGGATTGGCATTTCGGGCAAAATTTGGGTATTTACGGCAAGTTTTGTGTATTTCCGGCAGGTTTTGAGTATTTTCGGCGAGTTTTAGATATTATTGGCAAGATTTTTTTCTAAAAACAACTTGTAATATATTTAAACAGATGCTATAAGCGATCAAAACAAGTTTACGGTGAGTTTTGGTACTTCAGGCAAGATCAAAAGGTTTCCGGCAAGATCAGAAGGTTTCCGGCAAGTTTGACCACCATTGACCACCGTTGACCAAGGTTAACCTATTTGTTTGACCCTGTTACATAAATCGGCAAGGTTGGTGACCTTGTAGCGTCTAATCAGCGATTAATCGGCCTTGTAAATTTTTTTTTTGCAACACTGATATTTATTTATTGTCAGTTAAATAGATAACTTAAAAATGTAAAAAATATGTTATTTTAAGTTAATTAACCATCAAACAGTGAGCAATGTATAACAAATCCTTAATTTTTATTAAACAATTTAAAACTAGACCGTTCATTGAACGGACATTAGATCTAGAATAAACATCAACTGGGTTTTCTAATATGAAATATGAACAAGCCAAAGGCGCCTAGTTGCACTAAAGTAGATTACAGACTCACTCAAAGATTCAGTTAATCTTGCTGAATCTATTGATATTGTTACTTGGATCATATACTTAAATTAGATTCATTTTCTTTTTATGGTTAGGTTTTGTACTTTAGTGCGATAATTTCGAAAAGTTTCATCGTATTATTAAATAAATAATTCTGTTAAATCATTGAGGGATGTTTGTTGGATCCGAAAGAATTTCATAGATAGAATACAAGTTTGTAAGCATTGAGGGTGCAAAATTCCTTGGTGTTAGGCATTGAAAATAACATCTTTAATCCCGCCTTATAAAAGTTTTGTTGTAAAAGGGGACAAATAGACTTGCTTGCTTATCACACACTTTTGTTTTGTTAAATTTTCTATAAAAAGAATTCCGTCCAATTAATCTATGTAATTAAGACTTTATAAAATAAGATATTTCAAAACCCTAATCAGCGGATTTAGTAAGTTTGGCTATGAGTGGCACAGAAATAGTTTGCATTGCGCTTCATTTTGCGGCTCGTTTGACTCCAGGACGTACTTCACTTTGCATCATGAGCGTATTCGTGGCTTTTTTTTCTTATTAATTTCTTTCAACGAACAAACTATCTCACACAATATATATACAACAACTATATCTCGTATATTTTAAGCACGGCTTATATCTTCAAACATTTAGTGTTTAATTTACTAGTGGGCTCACATCAGTGGAAGTGTGTATTGGATAATGGGTCTTGCATAAGATTTTGGAAAAATAGTAATTAGGTGGATGGAAATAATTTGAAAACTTGTTCCCTCAACTATACTTACTTTCGATCAATAGAGGGGGGTTTATCAACGATTTTACTAAAAGAACTCTCCAAAAAGAAAGAAGATTCGGTTAAATCAAATTTAGGAGAGTGGAAAACAGTATTACATGAACGCGTTTTCTATGTTTTGTGGAAAATAAATCTCCTCCTTTTTTTTACAAATCTGAAAACACAAAACTAGAAAAAAATTTCACCAACTAAACGCAACCTTATAATATATTTGGGAGATTGTTTTGGAGAATGAATTTCATAAAAGATAAGTTATGTTGACGAGGCGTGGAAAATTGCATGTACTCCGTTAAAGCGGCAAAAGAAATTATAGAAGATGAAATTTTTTACTCTGGTAGTCTTTTAGAAAAGGGATCTTTTAAACTACTCTCTCCGTCCTATAATTATAGTCCACGTTTTCTTTTTTATTTGTCTCAAATTAATTGTCCACTTCTAAAAATAGATAGGGAATTTATATTAAGTTTACCATATCATCCTCACTTAATGTCATTATTACAAACTTTAAAGAAGTTAGAAATTAATTGATTAAGGGTAAAACTGTCATTGTGCAAAAAAGTAAGAGTGAGAAAGCTGTAATGATGATGTTGTTCTTAAACTGCGTGTTTTTTGTCGGTCGACTATAATTATGAAACGGAGGGAGTACAATATTAGTTGGTTGGTTTGCCAAAAAGGTCTACCATCAAAGGAACTTTTAGCATCGAGATGTATGGATCTTCACATTCTAGACCTTGAGCGCGAGTGGTGGAATAACATAGAGACGGTAAACCATATTTAATTACATTGGTATTGGAGTTGGCTAGTATGGAGCTTCATCTTTAATTGGTTCGGGCTTGAAACTCCTCTTCCAAGAACATTTGAAAGTATGTTAACGCGCAACACGTATAAAGTTAGAAGAATAAGTTTTTACAGGAAGGTCGTGGTCAGATTTACAGCATGGTATATTTTATTAACAAGGAACGAAGCGGTATCGTGGTCCGAGCAAGATCGGTAATCAAATTCGGTCCAAAATTTCCTATGGTTACAAGCTTCAAACGAACCAACTTATATCAACAGAGTAAAGTGGATCGAGGACCCAACTCAACTTGTTTGTTGAGATGAGTTTCTTTTTAGAACTGTTGTGCTTCAATTGCAATGTAGTTAGTTAGGGCATGCTTGGTTGGGTTATAGGGCGTAAGAAATGAGAAAGGAAATCATTGATGACGCTTTGGTTAGATATAATGCAATCATTCCATCCCCCATACTAAAAGCATTGGGTGTAATGACGATTGGCTTTCGCCAATCTGATGTGGCTTTCGCCACCTTCCAGCCACCACACCATTCCTATCACCACTTCACTCGTCATCTCCATTTCGCCGGTTAAACGACGCAAGTCATGACAAAAAAAGAGTGTATATTACCCCTTTTTCCTTTTTTGATTTTTAAAATAGATGGGTTGTGTGTGAGTGTGTGTGTATGCGTTTTCTTTGTGTGTGTGTGTGTGTTTTCCTTTTTTTAATTTTGTTGTCGCATGTTAAAGGAAGAAGAAGATGGATGGGTCATCCTTTTTTTATACTAGACGAGGACCTGTGCATAGAACCGGTAATTTCTAGTTGCAGATAATTAACGATATGCGACATTGTGGTAAATATTTCTTATAATGTTTAAAATAAGCGTTTTTCTAACAAAAATATAAAGAATATCTGCCGAAAGTACCCGTAAGAGTTGAGAAGTGAAAGTGAGGGTATATTGAGAATTTTTTTTTGTAAAATAACACTTGTGTGGAGAGATATGAAATGGTTTGTGTGGATTTATATGGTGGATGCGGTTACAAATTTTTAATAATCATTATCGATAGTAATGATTTTTAACAGTTACACTTTTTGATAATTATTGAAGGCCTTTACAATGATAAATTAAATGGGCTATTATAATGTTATAATGATATTGATGACTGAATTTATTATTCAAATGTTGTTACAATTTATTGTGTTTCATATAATAAAATTCAGTTTTTATTCCTTCCTAAAATACATTCACTTTTCACTTTTCACATTCACATTCAAGAATTGTAGCAATATCCTTAGTATAGAAGTATAGATAGATAAAATCACAATATTTATTTTCTCCTTTTGCCTTCTTTATTTAAACCCGAGTCACAAATAAAAACAAAAAATAAAATAAAATTACTTATGAATATATGAATCTTTGATAAAGTCAAGATCATGAAAACTCTAATAGCACAACATATAATTTCGATTGCTTTCTTATTTTCTTTTTGCTTTTTTCACTCGTGGACCAGCTATACATTTTACTGTATGGCTTACAATAGTGGCAACATTCGGTGGTAGAGAGGTTTGGTGGTGGTGGGTTTCGGTGTTGATGTGGTTACAATCATGGATGAGCTCGTTGGTGGAGATGAATGATGGTGTAGTGGTGGAGTTGTGGGAGAGTGGAGTTTATAGGCTTCATGAAACCCATTATGCTAGGCTGCAAAGAAACCAACATATATATATATACACAATCTAAAAAATATAACATACTTTCATCATTAGGGTTTTGAGAAAATGAGGCATACCTTTTTTAAGGATTTAATCGGGGCCTAATGTTACCAACTACAGAAACAGAATAAATTTGTATCGAAAAACATGGTAGAAGAGGTTTACGATGATATATCATAAACATGATATTTCTAAAAAAACGGAGAACCCAAATCGAAAGCAAAAAAGTGTTGAATTTGATGAAGTGGATTTGTGAGAATAATGTGTTTATGTTTCTAGGTCTGTGTGTTCAATGCATTGTGGTCCTTATTTTTTTTTAATTTTCTAAAAGTGATTTACCCAAACTACAGTCAATAGAAATTAATGGGCCTATTAATATCTTCTATAATTAGCCTCTATAATTATATAAATTAGTGGTTACATGAACACGTTAAATGCAATCATTTAATGAACAATTATATTACTTAAATATTATTTATGTTTTTAATGTTATATGATCAATGTTATTACGTTTTAAATCATTAGCATTAAATTAGCAATTATATTACTTAAAATGTTACGTTTTTAAAACATTAAACATTAAATGTTTTTATAACCCTAAACCTAAAATAGCCAAGTATTTTCATGCATTAAATTTTCTAATTTCTTATTTAGCAGCTTTTTCAACTTTCAAAAAGAATCCAAATTTCTCTTTATAAGTAGAAGTAGAGGATAAGTGGTAATGTGTGTTTTGGGTAAAACTTGTTAGATTTATTCTTGTCTTTTATATTTGTATGAAACTCATTATATCCCTAGGTTGATTATGCACCGTGTAATGTTGTCAAATTAAAAAATAAAAAGGAATGAATGCTTATATGAGTTTTGTGTTTTATTGTCTTCGTTATAACATTTTTTTACAGGATTAATTAATATGCATGGTTCAACTACAAGTCAGTTGTTAGGGTTTAAGAGATGATTTGTGTAACTTTCAGGGCGCGTCTCTAATATTATGATTTTTAAGGCTCTAAGCGAAATTACATAATGAGGCCCTGCGATAAGAAACGTTATATATAAAGTGTCATCGTTTTTAAGAAATAATGCATATAATTGTTAACGGGATAAATTTTGGTGCCCCTAAAATTTTTTGGGCCCTGTGCGGTCGCCCACCTTACACACCCTCAAAGTCGGCCCTGTGTAACATGTATCGGGTAGAATAGATAAGGGCAGAGCTAGAACTTATACTCAAGAGAGTTGTATTCAATGTAAAATCATAGTGATAGATATCATTAAGAAATAAATTATCTTTTTTTAACAAATGATTCGAATTTAACACCAAAACAACTAATATATAGATTAAAAGATTATGATTATCTTAATTAAATATAAACATGACTCTTAATGTTCTCTTAAAACAAAACAAAATCAAAACTTGAACCTTCAGTAGGCTTTATTGTTTTGTTTATAAGCAAGGTTTTCAAGATCGGGATCCTACCCATGATCGTTTTCGTCTTTGCAAAATTCGGGAGATGGTAATAAGTTGAGCGGGATCGTAAGATTCCTTACTGTCATTATGTCACTTTGTTTAATATAGGTCTTTGTTAATTATTCTAACTAATCTCAAATTATTAAACATCATAAACACAAAATTATATGAATGTTTCATAGAAATGTTGTCCTAAATTATGATTATGAAATGTTTAAGAAGATTAACATGTTGTTTTTAAAATTCTATGAAACACAACCCATAAATTTGTAGTTTTTTAGTTTGTGGTTCGAGAAAAGTAAGATCGGATCGGAGTAGATCTTAAGATCCTATGGTCAAGATCGGGATCCTATAAGATCTTAAGCATGGAAAGATCCTATGTAGGATCTGGATCGTTTTTGCTTTGCAGTATCGTAAGATCCTAAGATCAGGATCGAGATCTTAACAACCATGTTTATGAAAGATAATAGAAATTGATGTTGATTGGTTTGATTGCTTGATTATAATTGATAATAGCCAACCTATATATATGATACAATGGAAGCTTCTAGACTATGGGGCTTCGGGCCATAAGGGCATTACATAAAATATACAAGAAGTACTTTAATAGCCTTCGCAGGTGAGCCGGGGAGAATTTGCGGACGCTACAACTGGATCTAAACCAGGAAACAAAACGGGTATGGGAGTCATTTTGTAAAGATATCTGCGTACTGAAATCGAGAAGGGACATGAAAAACTCGAACATGACCTGCTACTACTTTGTCACGAATAAAATGAATGTCAATCTCTATATATTTGGTGGCTGATGTTGCACCGGGTTTGCAGACCATGTATACGGGCATGACATTATCACTAGTAGACCAGGGTTCGCTATATGAAACGTGGGGTATGAAGCTCATGATGGATGGTTTTTTGCGAATCCAAGGAATGTCTCAGCTTACAAATTTGCAACCTTGGTGAGTCAGCCTCTGCACTAGAACGAGCACAAAGTGTCATGGCATTTGGAGGACCACGTTGGTGGTTGCACAAGAAAACACAGTATCCAGAAGTAGATCGGCGCGTAGCCGGACAACCTGCCCAGTCAGCATCAGAGTAGGCAATAAGCTGTGATGTAGTAGACCGAAATAGTTATAATCTAAGATTAGTGGTACCTCAAAGATAACGAAGAACACATTTCATAACATTAAGGTGTGGCTCTCGAGGATCATGCATGTAAAGACATAACTGTTGAACTGCATATGATAAATTGGGTCGGGTAAAGGTGAGGTACTGAAGTGCTCCGGCAAAGGCTGACTGTAGAAAGTGGATCAGTGACAGTGATCCACATGTCCAAGCTTTTCTCATGTCAACTTGGAGTCATGCATGGGTTACAAATTAAGCATCTGTGCCCGACTCAAGAATCCTCGATAGCATATTTCGTTGAGACAAGGGAATCATGCCAGAGTAGTACGCGTGGCAGATATACAGACTAATAGTTGTGTGGTCGCAGGTCTGTATTAGCTAATTCTGCATGTAGTTGAAAAGATGATCATTGCAGGAGCGAAGTAGAAGAGCTGTAAGTATGATATCCTCCACATACACTAAGTACAGTAAGCCGCTGATGGCCCCTTGTGATAAGGTTAATAAGAAGAAAGTCGGTTTTTGCTTGTTAATAGAAAACGGTCGCATACCATAGCTGGAAAATCGCTGAAACCAAGCTCGAGGGGCCTGCTTAAGGCAACTAAAGCTTAATTTGCAGAAGGCAAACTAAGCAGATGAGCTGAATCAGTAATTGGGGTTGTGCATGTAAACTGTCTTTGTAAGATGTCCGTGAAGAAATGCATTTTTCACGTCTAACTGATGAATAGGCCACTGTCGAGAAACTGCAAGGCTAAGAACAGTCCGAATGTGTAGGATCCCTAGATCATTCCATGGATGAAAACACAAGATCAATGGCAAAAAGAAAGATTAAACATTAAAGAACTTTTGATTGAAAGAAAACAAGAGTTGCTACAAACCTAGGATGAAACATGTAATGAGTTGCTAACCTAATTTTGAGCCTAAACTAGGTGTATTTTATACTAAAACTAGGATTTGCCTTTGAAGGGCTTTCTTTTTGGCTTTTTACATCTTGTGTTTTACATAATAAACATTAAATAACATGTCTTTCGAGCTAGATTTTGTCTTGTATCTTAGGAGTGACGATGCTTCTTTGTTCGGGGTAATTTATGTGGATCTAACAATCTCCCACTAGATGATGGTCATGAGAAGTTAGCTCACTCAGTGCTTGGTCTATATTTAGCTCGTTGTAGATTAGGTTCTTCACTGATGTGCTTGGTAATTCTTCTTTAATCCTTGATCTAGATCTTTCAGAACCTTGATGTTTTTTTGGGATGACTTTGATCTTGATCTTTGACGTGTTTAGCTTTTACTTCTCTGAATTACTTTGTGATCTTCTTTTTCGCTTTGCTTTGGCCATACGCCTGTTCTTTAGTTCACATGCTTCTTATATGTTGGAATTTTGGTAAGCTTTGATGATTTATTCTTCTTCCCTGTCATTTGAAACTTTTGCCATTTGAAGAAGACATTGATTTTAGAGATTATGCGGAAGCTTTTTGAAAGTGAGCTTTCTTGATTATTCAGATACTGTATGGTATGATTATCGAGCACATGTCTTGCATCGGTAACTTTGAGTCGTCATTCCCATGATTTTAGAACATTTAGTCACCACAAAAAACTTTTGTGATGTCAAATCTCCACTAAATGTGTTCTAGAAAAACATTTTGTGAACAACAAAGGTTTTATATTTTGAAGGGACCGAGTAGTTTAGACGATACTCATCTTGGTTGGTTACAATTAACCATTTTGATTCCCGTAAGGATCAATGATTATAGTATAATACTGCACTGTGATCAGATAGATTCATTCAAAGAACCTTTTGAACAGGTTTTCCGGCACTGTGACAAGCTAGTTCTCTATTACCTAAGTATCGATTCCTAATGTTCGCCGTTCTTAGACCAAGATGTTCGAGACCTAAACCACTATAAGTATTTCTACTAACTAGAATGGTAAAGAGTGAGGTCAGTACAGATACTATCCTCGTGACTATTCCGTTATAATTCCTTTTTCGCGTTTTACTGCTTAATCACAATTAGAAGTATCGTAGAAGGCCTGGCCCTGTGGCAAAATTGATTTTGAAAAACATTCGGGATGTGCTTATAAAATTTGTATGGGGCACAAACGAAAGTTTAATCAGACGGCTTCTGATGATGTTTTGAAATATATCCGAAAGATATGAAGTGCCTTGCGGAAAATCCAAACTTGTACGAGTACCTTGTAAGAAATCCACTCTTCACTAGGTGGGAGCCGTCCGAAGACAGGGATGAGCATTCATACGAATACCTGTGGTACCAAACATCTCCTTGCCTCAGCATTCCATAAGATCACTTTTCACGAACATGAAACAAAAGATTCTTTTGACAGTTATCATGATACGTGTGTATAACACAATACTTTTGGTATATCTTGACATTTTTGATATTTTAACCACTTATGCTACCCCCTACACCCATGTGACGTCGATATCGAGATGTTTAGCACATGCCATGGATAGGATTTAGCATTTTAGAATCATCGAATCATTAATTATCAGTTTTACATGTTTCAAGCCACTTTTACTCCCCCGATCCACAAAAGTATGAAAACTTGTGAGAGTTTTGATCTAGAATGGACTTAAATGTATCAATTCCCCCTCAGAAGTTGAGGTGAGTGAGATAGAAATTTCAGTGAGCATATTGAACAAAGACCTTTAGAATCCCAGCCAGGGAATGATACTGCAATCTGTATAAGTTGTAAGCATGTTTGGTTGTTTCGATCTTTCTCCAACTAGAATCTGCACAGATCGTTTGTGTCATTTGACCTGAAAAAACTGTTAGTGTACTGATTATCCCCCTCAAAACTATGACCCCGTGTTCTATTTTAAGAGCTATAGTTTCACAGTTGATTTGGTCATCCCGAACTGTTTGATAAAACCTTGGTTTATGAGAAAAAATGGTTCGGGGCGTAGGGACTAGACAACTTCTTGTCTGTAAAAGAAATAATCACTGAAACGTACAATAAATCTCTGGGTAAAACCGGGTACTAGTCTGAAGTAATGAAAGCCATACTTACCACTAAGATTTTTTTTTAATAAAATATACACGATTTACATGTGAAAAACTTGGTTACACGGAGACAGAATCATCATGTAGTTCCTTCAGAGTCTCTCGGCGACATTTGGTTTAACTCCGAGCAAGGCTTAGTGGGAGTAGTGTTGCGAAGCGCTCTCTGGTAAGGCCTTTGTAACAATGTCAGCCAGTTGGTATTTTGTCTCCACGAAATATAGCAACAACTTTCCTTTAACTACTCTTGATGATGTGTGACGGATATCCATTGGTGCTTGGAGCGCGAGAGTGTTTAACATGTTAAAGCATAGAGCAATAGCACTTTGATTGTCCAATACATCGGAATTTGTTGAAAGCCAAATCCATAGTCTCGGTTATGAGTGCATCCAGAGGAGGATTTGAGACAGCATCTGATTAGGGCGATGTATTCAGCTTCTTAGCGTGGAGATGGCGTATTTTCTGCTTTTTGGGGATGACCAGCTTAACAAGCGATGCCAAGAAATCTGAGCTGAACAGAAGTATTTCCGTTGTGTCAGGTCATCCTGCATTTAGTCAGATCTGCAAAAAGCTTTTAGTTCAAAAGCCGGAGTCCTTTTTTTTTTTTCTTTTTTGTTTTTTTTTGGATACCACAGACCCAGTGAATGGTTCCTTTTAGGGTATCGAAAGATCCGCTTTTATTATCCAAGTAAGGTTGCATTTAGTGGCTTAGCTGGTATCGTGGGCACACTACAAAAAGCAAATACTATGTCACGGTCTAGATGCACTTAAGATACATAAGGAGAGTCCAACCATACAACGACTCGTGTAGGTTAATTAGCTTCTCCCTTAATCTTCATCAAATGTTGGAGAGTTCCGCCATTGGAGTGTCAATGGGTCGTGCATGAGTCAAAAACCAAAACTTTCAAGAATTTTCCTGAGCCATATTTGGATTGGTTTGATAAAGATGCCTCTGGGATTTTGAGAAATACTTGTAATACTAAAAAGAATGAAATTTGTACCATCATCGACATCTTGAAAGTTGAGTTCATTACAATGCAAATAATTTTGAGGCTTTTGGGGTTAGTTGTAGATGCAAAGATAATATCATTTAATATATTTGTACCAGTAGAAAGATGTTTGCCTTGTTTTCTCGTGAAGGAGTGTAGGATCGACCAGCCTTTTGTAAATCCGCGATTTGATCAAAAACATCGAAAAACTTTCATTACACGCACGTGGAGCTTGTTTTGAGTCCCATAGAGAGCTTTCTTGAGTCGGTACACATGCGATGGATGCTCTGGATCTACAAATCCTTCTGGTTGACTAACATAGACAACTTCATTCAGTTCGCCGTTGAGGAAGGCGGTTTTCACGTCCATCTGGAAGATGACCATGTTCATACTTGCTGCGTGAGCAATGAAGAGTCTGATCGCTTCTAATCTAGCAACCAGAGCAAATGATTCCTCAAAATCAATACCAGCTTCCTGACGATAACCTTTCGCCACTAACCGAGCTTTGTTCTTCAAGACGTCTCCATATTCATCCAACTTAATTTTGAAAATCCATTTGAGCGGGATGATAAGAATATTATCTGGACAGGGTACAAGTATCCATACATCTAGACGTTCAAACTCATGAATTTCTTCCTGCATAGCCTCAATCCAGCACGAGTGCTCTAAGGCTTGCTTGTAAGTCTTTGGTTCAACATGAGTTAAGAATTCATTGAAGAAACACCACATCGCGTCGGTTTCTAGCTGTTTCCTGGTAGAGACAGGTCGATCTTTATCCCCAATAATGTTTTCAAGCGGATGTGCTTGAGTCCATTTTTGCACGTGAGGTAATTGGTTGTTGGGAGTAACATCGATATTGACAGAGTTGGAAGAAGATGCTACTGAATCGGTTTCAGGAGCATTATCGGTATCAAACACATTATTGTCAACATGATCGAACAGTGTTTCATCATCAGAATCACTAGTGTCTGGTAGAGGTATTTGATGAGGCAAGAGGCTTTCAGTAACTGCAGGAGCGCCTTCTGAGATAACTGTTGTGGAAGGTGAACCTGTGGCAATCTCGGGTGCCGGGGCAGTAGGAACATTAACCGGAGTTATCGGAACAACCGGAGGTATCGGAACAACCTCATCATCATCAAACCATTGAAACAAATCGTCTACCTGTTTCTTTGTAGGAGGGACACTAGGTGGTTCTGGGTCTTTTACTAGTGCAGAACGGCTGCGTCCTGACTGTAAAGCAGTAAGTTCGAGTTCTGTACTGTTTGGCACAGAAGTCATTTGTTGAGGTGCGAGGCCTGAACTGGTTTGAACAGACGTCAATCCTTCGGTAAGTTCTGTCGATGCGCAAAACATGAACGGTTTCCTGACTCTTGCTGCGCTTCTTTTGTTGTTAAGATCGGTACGCCTTTCTGGTGGGGTGCATAGCCTACATTTACATATATCTGCTTTCGCCTTGAGTTTACCAACGTCATCGTAGTCATTGGTAGGATAGCACAGAGATCCAAACACTCGGAAGTATTGTAGATTAGGTTTTTTCTTCTCAGCAGTTCATAATAGGTCTTTCGGTGAGAGTGTGTACCAAAGAGGACGCTTAAGAGTTATACACGCAGTGGCTACAGTTCAGCCCATTAGGAACAGTGGAGCTTTCGCCAAAGATGAGCTTTAGTACGAGAGCTTCATAAGAGTTCGGTTCCGTCTTTCGACAACGGGTCGTTTTGTTGTGTGGATGACCGAGGTAATTACTCGCTGGTTTCATGAGGAAATACCCAAACTCTCAAACATCCGTCGAGTGTCTATTTAACAAATCGTTCTTAATTGTTCTGACGAAGCGAACAGTTGCATAAGGGCTAGTTGAGTCTTCAAATAAACTTCTCAATCACTTGAGGATTTCATCCTTTGTTCGAAGAAAAAATCTTACCCAACCAAAATTTGGTGTAATCATCACTATCACCAAAACATACTTTCGTACGTTTGATACTTTCTGTTCTCATTGGTCGCAGAGGTCCATATGTAGGGTGGGGGGGGGGGGAAAGTATAGAGCAACTTCAGTATTGGTGTTTTCCGTCTTATATGGATGTGAAGGCCTTTCTTGGCTCTTTTCCTAGCTGACAGATGGACACAATTGGTCTTTGTCCATATTTCAGCTATGGGTAATCCTCTTACTAGTTTTTCCGAGCCAAATTCGTTTAATGTCCCGAATTTCAGATGATATCAACGACGATGCCATAACCATGACTTCGTTTGAAGAGGCTTTTGTAGTAAGCAACTGGTGAAGCTGACATCATATCATTCTGTGTAGTGGAGTATAGGTTGGTTGACGTGAACCTTTGAGTAGATCTACCATATGTTAGTTGCGGAATGTGAGTGACTGTGACGGAATGCAATTTAAACCTACATCACAAAACTGTCCTCTAAGAATGTAGGGTTGTGGGCGTTGAGTATTCAACATAATAGACTCGAGTGATGGATTAGTGTCACCCAGATTATAATCACCATAGCCAACGATAGTGCATATTCATCGTTGCCAAATCTCACAGTACCAATGAACTTTTCTAACAAAGTTTGATAGACGTGCAACGGATCAAGGTCAATTGTCTTGAGCATCAGGAATCCAGATACCATTAGAAAATCTGTACTACCTGCTGATAACACAAACATTTACGGTGATAGGATGCCCTGAAGGGTTCCGGTTAGTTAACAATCAAAAATACCAGAGATCCCTTTGGAAACTCTGCCCTGTCGATTTCTAAGTTTATGATCAGTAAACCTATGGAGACCATATTTTTTTTGGGTGAACTAGGCACTCGGGGGGGTAGTTCTTATTGGCTATCAGTAGATTCCATGATCTTTGTTTAAAGAGAATGCTTCCTCAAATCAATGAGAAATGCCTTCCAGTGGCTTCCATGAGGGCGTTGATATTAGCAAATGGTTTGTTATAATGGGTTTCGATTCTCTTAACGGTTTTCCATTCTTGCCTGGGTTGGCGTTTTAAACGCTAGTCTGGTGGGGTTTAACATTCACAGAACATCCACATAATCCAATCAATCCGTATGATTAGCAAATAACCAAAGATTTGTTACATGCACCACATAAAACTTTGTTTCATCTTTGAAACAGAAACTAAATGTTTATACAAGCAAATTTAGAATCAACACGTGTCTTTTTATTCAAAGTCCTCATGGTGGGTTTACTTTCCTTGCTATTCGCATCTTAACAGGCAAAGAACTTGATTCCTGAAGGGGCTCTTTTAGGCACAAGTTTTGCTGGACATCAGATGAAGGTGGGTTTTTACTCTGTAGATTTAGGCCACAACACGTTGTTTGCTTGTAGGTGGCACTACTGGGTTTTGGAGTTGGTAAGAGTGAGGCTGGGGGTTCACTGAAAGTTATTGCTTTCTTACTTAGGTAAAGGGGTTGGTTTGACCCAGTTCGCACGTTTGGGTGTGGAATATACATCTAGAACCTAAGTTGTACATTCCTGGGAGCAAAGCACTTTGGGTGTCTCAGTGGTTGAAGGTCATACTTGTTTGTACCAGTCACTGGGCACTTCAAGCCTTGGTATTTTTAACAGTGAAGGCACTAAGCGTTTCAGCTGTATACGCGTACGTGAGTGTTTTTTGCCTTTTGACAGGTTCATCATCCGACTTTTCAGATCCTGTTGTCTACCTTAAGGCCATTCTAGCTGAATCCTTAGGGAGTAATCGTATCTTTCAATGAATTTGGTCAGGTTCTATCGCTTGTGGTCATCAACTACCTTTAGTGGAAACTGAATTCAACACATTCATGACTGTGGATCTGAGCATCTAAATTCCTGATTGTGTCATCTTTCCTTGATGTTGTTGTCTTAACTTGTTAATTCAAAAATTGATTGGAGGCACTTGAAGTGTCTATGCAACTGTTTATTAGTTTATGAAATTTCAAGTTGTAAACTAACATTAATCTGTTCGAGAAATGCATAAAAGTTACTCAGACATTCAAGGAATTAGTTGTTTTTGTTTTGAAAATAATAGCTTCGCAAGTTCAGAACTTTAGTGGTGTTCCCTATCGCAGTGCGAGAATTCAAGATCGTCACAAAGGCAGTTCGAATAGGGGATTCTTTAAATTCAAATTCAAAGTATTTAAACGCAGTCAAAGACACATTAATACTTTCCCTATGAATTAAACGCATTCTTTAAATACTTTGATTAAGTTGTTACATAATTCCATTTATTTTTTATTTAATTAAAAATATGTCATCCAGCTTATTAAATTCTAATCTCATTTATGATGATTGATCTAATGGTCCATAAGTTTGCCTATTGTTTTTTTATTTTAAAGTGTATATCACAACTAGACGAGTACCCGTGCATAGCACCGGTAATTTCTAGCTGCAGATAATTAACGATATGCGATATTGTGGTAAATATTTCTTATAACGTTCAAAATAAGCGTTTTTCTAACAAAAATATAAAGAATATCTGCAGAAAGTACCCGTAAGAGTTGAGAAGTGAAAGTGAGGGTATATTGAGAGATTATTTTTTGTTGTAAAATAACATTTGTGTGGGGAGATATGAAATGGTTTGTGTGGATTTATATGGTGGATGCGGTTACACATTTTTAATAATCATTATCGATAGTAATGATTTTTAACAGTTACACTTTTTAATAATTATTGAAGGCCGTTACAATGATAAATTAAATGGGCTATTATAATGTTATAATGGTATTGATGACTGAATTTATTATTCAAATGTTGTTACAATTTATTGTGTTTCATATAATAAAATTCAGTTTTCATTCCTTCCTAAAATACATTCAGTTTTCACTTTTCACATTCACATTCAAGAATTGTAGCAATATCCTTAGTATAGAAGTATAGATAGATAAAATCACAATATTTATTTCCTCCTTTTGCCTTCTTTATTTAAACCCGAGTCACAAATAAAAACAAAAAATAAAATAAAATTACATATGAATATATGAATCTTTGATAAAGTCAAGATCATGAAAACTCTAATAGCACAACATATAATTTCGCTAGCTTTCTTTTTTTCTTTTTGCTTTTTCACACGTGGACCAGCTAGACCTTTTACTTTATGGCTTACAATAGTGGAGACATTCAGCGGTTGAGGGGTTTGGTGGTGGTGGGTTTTGGTGTTGATGGGGTTACAATCATGGATGAGCTTGTTGGTGGAGGTGAATGGTGGTGTAGTGGTGGAGTTGGTGGGGGAGTAGAGTTTATAGGCTTCATGAAACCCGCTATGCAAGGCTGCAAAAAAACCAACATATATATATACACAATCTAAAAAATATAACATACTTTCATCATTAGGGTTTTGAGAAAAGGAGGCATACCTTTTTTAAGGATTTAATCGTAGCCAATGTACCAACCTACAGAAACATGAATAAATTAGTATGAAAACATGGTAGAAGTGGTTTACGATGATACTCATAACATGATATCTAAAACTGAGAACCAAAACGAAAGCAAAAAAGTGTGAATTTGATGAAGCTGGATATTGAGAAGAATAAGTGTTTATGTTTCTGTGTGTTTTCAATGCAATTGTGGTCTCTATTTATAGGGGATTTACCCAAACTACAGTCAATAGAAATTAATGGGCCTATTAATATCTTCTATAATTAGCCTCTATAATTATATAAATTAGTGGTTACATGAACACATTAAATGCAATCATTTAATGAACAATTATATTACTTAAATATTATTTATGTTTTTAATGTATGATCAATGTTATTTACGTTTTTAAAACATTAACATTACATGTTTATAAACCCTAAACCCTAAAATAGCAAGATTCCATGCATTAAATTTTTCAACATTTCTTATTTTAGCAGTTTTTCAACTTTCAAAAGAATCCAAAATTCTCTTTATAAGTAGTATAGAAGATAAGTGCGTAATGTGTTTTGGTATAAACCTGTTAGATTTTATTTCTTTCTTTTATAATTTGTACTGAACTCATAATCACAGGTTGATTATGCAACCGTGTAATGTTGTGAAATAAAAAATAAAGGATGAATGCTTGTATGAGTTCTGGTGTTTTATGTCTTCGTATAACAATTTTTTTACAGATTCCCATTAAATATGCATGGTCAACTACACGTCAGTGTTAGGATTTAAGAGATGATTTGTGTAAGTAACATGTATCGGGTAGAATAGATAAGGGCAGAGCTGGAACTTATAGTCAAGAGAGTTGTATTCAATGTAAAATCATAGTGATAGATATCATTAAGAAATAAATTATCTTTTTTTAACAAATGATTCGAATTTAACACCAAAACAACTAATATATAGATTAAAAGATTATGATTATCTTAATTTAATATAAACATGACTGTTAATGTTCTCTTAAAACAAAACAAAATCAAAACTTGAACCTTCAGTAGGCTTTATTGTTGTGTTTATAAGCAAGGTTTTCAAGATCGGGATCCTACCCAGGATCGTTTTCGTCTTTGCAAAATCGAGATCGTAAAGTTGAATCGGGATCGTAAGATCCTACTATAATGTCATTGTCTTAATAGTCTTTGTAATATTATACAAATCTACAAATTATTAAACATCATAAACACAAAATTATATGAATGTTTCATAGAAATGTTGTCCTAAATTATGATTATGAAATGTTTAAGAAGATTAACATGTTGTTTTTAAAATTCTATGAAACACAACCCATAAATTTGTAGTTTTTTAGTTTGTGGTTCGAGAAAAGTAAGATCGGATCGGAGTAGATCTTAAGATCCTATGGTCAAGATCGGGATCCTATAAGATCTTAAGCATGGAAAGATCCTATTTAGGATCTGGATCGTTTTTGCTTTGCAGTATCGTAAGATCCTAAGATCAGGATCGAGATCTTAACAACCATGTTTATGAAAGATAATAGAAATTGATGTTGATTGGAATGATTGCTTGATTATAATTGATAATAGCCAACCTATATATATGATACAAAGGAAGCTTCTAGACTATGGGCTCGGGCCAATGGGCCGATTACACTAAATATACAATATGTACTTTAATACGCCTTCGCAGTTGGAGCGGGAGATTTGCGGACGCTCCAACTGGATCTGAAATCAGTAAACAACGGGTATGGGAGTCATTTTGTAAAGATATCTGCGTACTGAAATCGAGAAGGGACATGAAAAACTCGAACATGACCTGCTGCTACTTTGTCACGAACAAAATGAATGTCAATCTCTATATATTTGGTGGCTGATGTTGCACCGGGTTTGCAGACATGTATACGGCACTGACATTATCACAGTAGACCAAGGTCGCTGTGAAAAGTGGGGTATGAAGCTCATGAAGGAGGTTGCGAATCCAAGATGTCTCAGCTACAACATTCGCAACCCCTTGGTATTCAGCCTCTGCACTAGAACGAGACAACGTGTCCTGGCATTTGGAGGACCACGTTAGGAGGTTGTCACCAAGAAAAACACAGTATCCAGAAGTAGACCGGCGCGTAGCCGGACAACCTGCCCAGTCAGCATCAGAGTAGGCAATAAGCTGTGATGTAGTAGACCGAAATAGCTATAATCTAAGATCAGTGGTACCTCGAAGATAACGAAGAACACGTTTCATAACATTAAGGTGTGGCTCTCGAGGATCATGCATGTAAAGACATAACTGTTGAACTGCATATGATAAATTGGGTCGGGTAAAGGTGAGGTACTGAAGTGCTCCGGCAAGGCTGCGATATAAAGTAGGATCAGTGACCAGTGATCCTTCATGTCCAAGCTTTTTCTCAATGTCAATTGGAGTCATGCAAGGGTTACAATTAAGCATATGTGCCCGCTCAAGAATCTCAATAGCATATTTCGTCTGAGACAAGAATATGCCAGAGTTAGTACTTGTGGCAGATATACCAAGAATATGGCTAAGGTCTGTCATAGTAAATTCCGCATGTAGTGAAAAGATGATACATTGCAGGAGCGAAGTAGAAGAAGCTATAAGTATGATATCATCCACATACAATAGTAAGTAAGCCGTGTCTGGCCCCTTGTGAAAGATTAAAAGAGACAAGTCGGTTTTGCTGTGATAGAAACCGGCTCGAATAGCATAGCTGGAAAATCGCTAAAACCAAGCTCGATGGGCCTGCTTAAGGCCATAAAGCGAATTTTGCAGAAGGCAAACATAATCAGAATGAGTTGAATCAGTAAATCCTGGTGGTTGGTGCATGTAAACTGTCTTTGTAAGATGTCCGTGAAGAAATGCATTTTTCACGTCTAACTGATGAATAGGCCACTATCGAGAAACTGCAAGGCTAAGAACAGTCCGAATGGTAACAGGTTTGACAATAGGGCTAAATGTCTCATCGCAGTCGATGCCTTGTTGTTGACTACGGCCATTTGCAACTAGTCGGGCTTTGTACCGACTTAATTACCCGTCAGCATTATATTTATGTTTGTATAACCACATGGAGCGGATAATGTTGACATTTGGTGGTCGAGGAACAAGCACCCAAGTTTTTTTGTTGATGAGAGCTTTATATTCATCACACATAACCTGTTTCCAGTTAGGAATCTCGATATGTCAATGGAAAGGTACTTCAGGATTGGGGGATGGAGGTGGTAACATGGGAAGTTGTATTTGGAGTTTTACTTTCACAATTCCAACTTTAGAACGTGTGACCATAGGGTGTTGCGAGGTAGATGGCGGTGGTGGTGGTGGTGGCGAGTTGTTTGGTGGTAGGGTGTTTGGTGGTAGCGTTGTGTTTAGTGGTGATGGTGTTGGCAACAGAGTTAGAGGTGTTGTTTGTGGTGTTGCTTGTGGGGTTGTTTTTGGTGTGGTTTGTAGTGGTGTTTGTTGAGGAGAAGTAGGTATGGTAAGAAGGCAAAGTGCAATGGGGGACTGTGTCAAGAATTATCATCTAAGAATTGGTAAGTAGGGGGTTGAGAATATTGGAGTCAATGGAGCCGAAGGGAAAACCAGTTTCGTCTAAAATGTACATGACGGGAATGAATGATTTTGTTTGGTGTTCAGGTCAAGGCATCGATATCCATGATGATTGTAAGTGTAACACATAAAAGATATAGATGGTGTTGTGCGAGGGGCCTAGTTTTGTGCGGTGAAAGGTGTAAGGGTAACAAGGTAATCCAATACGTGCGACGTTGGGTGTAAAAGGTTTGTTTGTTAAATAATTCATGTAAGGGATGGTCATAGTTTGATAGAGGTTGGAGGGGAGGATATGTAAGTAAGTAAGCGACAGTAACTAGTGCTGTCAAGCCCAATACTCCGGAGAAGACGTGCTTTGAAAGAGAAGAGAATATACTACGTTGATTTAATTATTACGAAATCATAATAAACGTTTCAATTTGGCCATTTTGTTGAGATGTAAGTGGCATGAGAAACGAAATTGAATGCCATTATAGTGAAAATAATTCATGGAGGTAGTTGATGTCAAAATTCTCCACATGATCACATTGGAAAGCTTTTAATTTATGTTGAATTATGTTTTTTAAAAATGCTCGAAAGTGTAGAAAGTTTTGACTGGCATATATTTGTTGTGAGTAGTAAGACCCATAAAAAAGTAAATATGATCTAAGGAAAGTACATATTATTTAATCCACTCATGCTAAGACAGATATTGTCCAAAGGTCTAGTGAATAATGGACAAAGGGCTATGTGAGACAATAGATGTAAGATCGTATGAAAGAGAGTTTTGTTTTGTTTCCCTAACTAGCTTGCACGACACAAGTGTTTAGTGTTTGTTTAACTTATAAAACACAAGGTCACAAGACAACCATGGGACAGGGTTTGAATTACATTGTCACCGGGGTGACCAAGACGTTGATGCCAAAGGGAATGATTATTAGTAAGTAGGGCAAAGGCTGAGGCGGCAACGTGTAAGGGGTATAGATCACCCGTGCTGTCACAACGAAGAAGGGTTTGACGGGTATGATAATCTCGTACAGTGAAACCATAGGGATCAAAATCAATGGAGCATTTATTATCAGTGGTGAATTTACGTACAGAAACAAGGTTTTTAATTATATTGGGTGTGACAAGAACATTTTTAAGGTGGAGTGGGCGATATGGATTAGGGATTTGTACATGTCCAGAGTGGGTGACAGGTATAGATGATCCATTTCCGACAATAACTGAATGAAAATTACGATTAAGAAAAGAGGTTTGAAGGTTACCGGTGTGAGATGAAAGGTGAGAAGTTGCTCCGGTATCCATATACCATTGCTGATCATGAGAAGCCATAAGAACAAAAAAAATTCTTTTCGGATGAACAGTACCCTCGAATGAACAGTACTCGTCAATGAATAGTGACGCCGATGAACAGTAACCCTTTTTTAATGGGAGGGAGAGGTGAGGAGCGTGTTATGAGAGAAAAAAAAAGGAGAAGGTTGCGGGAAGATTAATAACTAGCTCTGATTACCATGAAAGATAATAGAAATTGATGTTGATTGGAATGATTGCTTGATTATAATTGATAATAGCCAACCTATATATAGGATACAAAGAAAGCTTCTAGACTATGGGCTCGGGCCAATGGGCCGATTATACTAAATATATAATATGTACTTTAATAGTTTATAAGTGAACATTACTCACCATGTTTATATGAACTTGAGAGCATCTTAATTATAATTCGTAATTTAGACTAAAAAGAATAGTTTAACATGTAATTTTTTCGAGAAAAATAAAAGGGAGTTGTGTGTGTGATATTGGTTTTTGTGGGTATATTTGTGTTTAAGTTATGTATGATTAGTTTTAAAGTTGGTTGTCATATTACACTATTTTGGTGGTGATGTTGTAAACTTAATTCATGAAACTAATCGAGAAAATTTTGTTATTTGAGCTCGAGTCAAGATCAATGATTATTTAATGAGCTCAAATAAAGTATGAATTGTTTGATTCGTTAACTACAATCAGTTATGTGTATGTGTATTTATGTATCTTCATCTGTCTCTTGTAAATATATGTGTGTATCATATGTAAGAATGTATGTATATGTTTGTCTGTTTAAATGCTCATACGAGAGACATTGTATGTGTATGCAAAAACACGTTTGTATTCACATGCAATGGATTATAATCATCAAACCATTATCATAAATCTAGCAATTAGTTAACATGATTTATATGAGTGTAAGATTTAGTTAAGTCATGACTAAACTCAAAATAAAAGTTTCACAAGAATGTTAGCAAGAATAATCTATGTGTTTCATCATCACATAAATTCAAGATGATAACTTTGTTTATGTCTAATAGTCTAATAACCATGAACCAATTGTGTTTAGCAACCTCACAATGAGTTTATGCATATATAGATATCATATATGTGTCTTTATATATGAATATAGTTCAAACTAATGTATTTCATATGTGTGTATCCATACATATTTTGGCTTTTCATACGTAGGTGTCCTATGTGTCAATACATATGAGTTTCATATGTATATGTCACATGTTGATGCAGAACGGAAGCGTGCTATAAACCCTAACTACGGTTCAAGACGAATCACAAAGGGATAAAAGACTAAAAGTCGTGAATTTTATTGATTATTGAATATTGAATGACTACACAATAAACCCAAGCCATATATTTATAGGAGAACTAAACTTGGGGAAAAAGTCAACAATATTATTCTATAATAAACAAAATATGGAAACCAAATAAAAGTCAATAAACAAAATATGGAAACCATATTTTGTTATTAATATTAATGTTAATGTTGTCTTCATCTTTAAGGTTACTTATTTTTGGCAGTTCCTTACTCTTGTCACGCTCTTGAATCATGTCCATATATTCCTCTGCTAGCTCTTGAATCATATCCTCATCATTCCCCCTCTTTAGAAGAACTCGTCCTCGAGTGCTTGCCCTCAGTCACGTCCACGGAGTGAAATCCATATATACCTAACACATTGAATGTCTTCGAAATACTCATAATTTTGCTTCAATAGTCTAGATCATAGTTTTCATAATTTTGCTTCTTAAATCATTTAAATCTGTTTATGCTAGATTTATTAATTAGATTAGAGTTATTTAGATTCTCATAAGTTAGTTTAATATATGTTCAAATCTGTTAAAGTCTAGTTTGGTTTATAAGCTCTAATCACACCTGGTAATTGTAGTGTCCTTATTTGGTCTTAGTTGTGTTTTTAATAAGTGTAGAAGTCGTTTACATTAGGTCTGCATTTAAGGTTTTTAATTTTGGTTCAAATTGTGTCAACTGCATCAGCAGTATTAAGTGTCAAGTAGCCTTTTTCATCATCAATTTTCAGAAGGTAATTGTAGGAATTAGATTTAGATATTTAGCACACAATTAGATCTAGGGTAATAGTTAATTGGTTTCAATTTGCTTTTTGAAGTAAGCTCATTTGATTATCTGTTTTTAGTTTTTAAAATAGCTTTTTGTCTTTTCAATTTTAGAAACCAAACTCAGATAAAGCTAAGTATTCTGTATGTTTTCACAAGCCTGTTTCAATAAGCTCTTGTTTTCCAAACTTTTGTTCAAAAGCATTTTCTTATAGCTAGTAGGCCTTAGTTTAAGTTCCTTTAAGTTGTTTTCTCTTAAGTGTCTTTTAGCTAGCTTAAAATTAAGCTCAAAGTGTCCCTTAGGGTCTGTTTGGTTAGCAGAATTAGTTTAAGAGCTTATTTTGATTTCCAGCTTATGGTTTGTCTTTTTGAGCTTATTCCTGTCCATGTTAGCTTATTAGGTTAGGCTTAAGTTTATAGTAGTTCATTTGACTTTGTTGGTAGCTTATTTCATTTTGTAGCTTGTAGTGTTTTTACAAAAAGTTCAAAAAGTAAAAAAAATAGTAGTTAAGCATTTTCTGTCTTTTAAGCCCACTTTTAAGCTTATTTAGTGAATTTCAATAATAGTTGCTTTTATTAAATTTGTTTCTTTTCAGTTTTTCTACAACTTTGTTTTTAAACTTTTTCAAAATAAAAAAAATAAAAAGGCAAGAGGCAGGATTCGAACCTGTGTCCTCTTGCCTCACACACACACGTCCCACTCCACACACATAGTAACCATCATGCTACATTAGCTCATCCGTTAGGATCTTTCCTCATTTAATTTTTATACACATTTGAGCTCTTTTAGTTAATAAGCTGTTTTAGCTTATTTCACAGCTTATTCGATAAGCTGTGTTCCCGAGCTTATTTTTCCTAGATTCCTCTTAGTTCAAGCTACTTTCTATAATTTTTTCAGAATTTTTATAATTAGTTTAGTATTTTTAAACATTTATTTTTATTAAAAACTTTAAAAATTCATAAAAAATAGAAAAATAATCAAAAAAATATAATTCTTTTTTAGAAAATTTTCTTTTATCATATAGTTTCTAGGAAAATTAGTTTTGCTTCCATAGGGTTAAAATTGCAAAATTTCAATTTTTAAAGAACGGGATTCGTTTCCGTTCACGTTTTTCGTGTTTTTAAGCTCAATTCAACTCCGTTTTTGTTCTAGTTTTCTTTAAACTTACTTTTTAGTCAATTAGAGTCTATTAAAAGTGAAAAATTCATTTTAGGTTTAATTTTGGAAATTTAGGGTTTTTAATCACCATTTAGGGTTCCCGTTTTGCGTTTTTAGTTAAAGTTTAATTTCCCGTTATTAAAGTTAGGTTTAATTGTCCTTTAATTTGCTCACTTTTATTTACTCACTTTTAGGATTTTATAAATCTTTGAGGAATACGACCCGATAATCACTTACGTGGTCTCAATTTCATAAATCTTCGAACCATATCAAATCATCTTCGAACCAATTCAAATTATTGTCCAAATAACAAACGTGGTCTCAATTTCATAAATCTTCGAGGAATACGACCCGGTAATCACTTAACCGATAATTTTCGTATTTTATAATAATTGTGAGGATTTTCCTTACTACTTTTGTCCTCAAGGGTAGTTTGGTAATTTTCTATACTTATATTATTATACGTGTATAAAACTTTACGCATCAAGTTTTTGGCGCCGCTGCCGGGGATTTGTGATTAAGATTCCTTCGTTTGAAGTTTGTTGATCGTGATTTGGAGAACCTTTCGTCTTCGAAAGTTACGCTTTTAAGAAAATAAAAAATAAAAAATATTTTTCTTTTCTTTTTAGTATAAGTAGAAGATTAACAAGAAAAATACAAAAATATTTGCTCTTCCGGATTTTTCGATTTTTCTCGTTAATTTGTGAATATAAAAATTTACAAAGTTGGTAAAAGAACACCAACAAATAATACCTTCAATTGAGGTATTATCCATCAATAAGTTCCCGAACCAAAGATTCAAATTTTTTACCGTTTGTGTCACTTACGAAAAAGGCGCACCTCTTTTGTAAAATTTATTTTACTTAAGAGAGTTACCCTAAGTTTGTTGATTATTCGGTGAACAAAAATATTTCCTTTCCTTGTTTCTTTTCTCATTTCATTTTTTTTGTTGTTTAGTGCATGCGCACTAGAAATTCCAATTTTCCAAATAATTCAAACGTAACCATTCCGAGACGTCAAAATAAAGGACGTGCTCCAAACATAGTCGAACCCGAGCTTCGTACTATCGTTGCACCAATGGCGGAACGTACAATGGAGAACGCTTTCTGAGCCACCACGGTAAGGGTGTACGGAGAAGCTATCGTTTTACCAAAAATTAATGCGGATCATTTTGAGATTAAGACGAATTTGTTACAATTGGTTCAAGCAAACCCGTTTCACGGTTTAGAGAACGAAAATCCTCATGCTCATATCAATAGTTTCAAAAGGATTACCTCGACTCTACGATTTAGGAATGTGCCAAACGATGTGATTAAGCTAATGATGTTTCCTTATTCACTCGAGGGGGCTGCTAAAACTTGGTACGAGAAAGAACCTCCTAATTCAATCTTGACTTGGGAGGATCTCGTTACCAAATTCGTGAATCAATTTTTCCCTCCTTCGAAGACCACTCACTTAAAGAATAAAATCTCTCGTTTTACCCAAAAATTCGATGAGTCTTTTAGTGAAGCGTGGGAACGATTTAAGGAAATGCTTAGAGCTTGTCTCTGGTCCCACACCACGGATTTACGGAGTTAACTTAAGTTGATACTTTCTATAATGGTTTAAACGACAACGATCGAGACTCTTTAAATGTCACGGCGGGTGGAAATCTTTTGAGTAAGACGACTAGAGAAGCTTTGAATATAATTGAGAACAAATCAAAAGTGCGTTATTCACGAAACTAAAACCAATGCTTCTAGGGATTTAATAGACTTCATTAGGGAAAGAATGATAGTAAGGACGGATGAGAGAAATGATAAGCACTTGCGATCAACTTTTCGGAACTTAGTCGAGATTGTTTCTAAAAAAGTTGTCACTCCCGCTCCGGTTAAAGCGGTTGAGGAAACTTGCGTTACTTGTAGTGGTGCCCATTCTTGGTATAATTGGTACGACTACCTGTTAAAACTCATGGCTGTGTTTGTGACGACACGGGTACTGACAATCATAGTTAACCCTCGAACCGTGTTAGTAATCAAATGGCACACCGGTTGGCTCGGTGCAAAAACTATGGTAAAAAAAAGGTTTAATCAGGATTCATATTCAAGGGAATATATTTAATGGGGAAATAAATTTTCATGGAAATCAAGGTTTTCAAGCTCAATAGTAATCATGCTCCAAATTTTCAAAACCAACCTTTTCAAGTGCCTAATACTCAAGTTCAACAAGAGATTTCAAATGATTTTTCGGAGTTACAGAGAAATAACGATCAAATGTCTGAGAAACATGGCAAAATCAAATCAACTCGTTGATAAGGAGACCTTAAGATGACATTCAATCATGATAAAATCTTAAAAAAGCCGTATGATAATCAACAAACTATTTTCAAAATAATTTGCAAAACATGATTTGTGGATTGTTTCAAAACCAAGCCTCAACTTCGGGTACTCTTCCGAGTAATACCATTCCGAACCCGAAGGGTGAGATGAAAGTGATCACTACTCGAAGTGTTGTTGCTTATGAGGGACCCTCGATTCCTACTAATCCTTCTCCCAAAAGGTAGTGGAACGAGAAATCGAGGAGAAAGAATAAGAGCAAACAAAAATTCAAGGGAAGTAACCTACTCAAGTCCCACTTACGGGTTACCCCTATTTTCATATTCCTGGAATCAATGTTCTGAAGAATTTACCTAAGCCAAATATTCCATATCCTTCACGACGTGATGATCAAAAGTCTCGTGACAAAGCTTCGAATCAAATGGAGAAGATCTTCCAAATCTTTCATAGATTGACTTCGTCATTAGTTTTCGCGGATGCTTTACTTTTGATGCAAGATTTGTCGACGGTTTTAAGAGTTTGCTCTTGAATAAGAAAAGTTACTTGAGTTAGTAAGATACTGTTGAACGTGAATTGCTCGGTAATGCTCCTCAAAAGCTTCCCAAAAAGCTTGGAGATCCCGGCAAGTTTCTTATTCCATGTAATTTCTCGGGAATGGATGTATGCCACGCCTTGGCCGATCTTGGCGCGAGCATAAATCTTATGCCCCTTTCTATTTGGAAGAAGCTTTCTTTACCTGAACTTACAACAACTCGAATGACTTTAGAGTTAGCGGACCGATCAATTACTTGTCCTAAAGGACTCGCCGAAGACGTTTTAGTCAAAGTTAGGAAATTTCATTTTCCTACCGACTTTGTGGTTGTCGATTTCAAAGCCTGATCTCGAGTGCCTTCTTTTTAGGAAGTCATTTTTGAGGACAGTTTTTGTTATATTGATTATATGAAGGAGAGCTTATTTTAAGGGACGGAAATGAACAAATAATTTTTCATGTCAATGGCACAACAAAAAAGCATGTAAACGAGTCAATTAAAATGGTTAATGACACATGCAAGGATAATTTTAAGAAGTTCACCGACGAACCCGCTCTAGTTTGCTTGCCTCTATCGGAAGATGACAACGATGAAAAAGAAAAGCAGGAAGTGAAGAATCTCGCAGAGCCGACGGCTAAACGCCAAACTCGTATCACACCTTGTTTGAAGAATTTTAAAGTTATTTGCAAGGAGAGCATTTTTCATTCAAACAAAACACCTCAAGTTTCTTCGGTTTTTGCAATCACATCCACCTTACCGTCTATTGAGCCCAAGGATTCTCTCATAATGGGGGACGATCACCTTAGTACTTTTAGTGCTGAGGAAATTGTCCCAATCCTAAGAGAATCTGAGGATAATCAGGAGTGATAGGAAGAACGTTTTTACCTTCGTGTGATGTTTCTCTTCCATCAATGTTCCACGTGATAATTCCGTGGACTTTCTCTAACTCTCTTTTCGAATTTAATGTCAATTTCAACTCTAGTGACATAAACCTACTTTTTAATGAAGTGTTAGAGGACATCGAGTGTAAGGATTCTTATGATTCCAACCTTGATGAGTCGACTTTGCTAGTCACTCTTCTTTTGATTCTAATAAGGATGAATGTCTTGCTCCAGGAGACGACATTGAGATTCTACTTCACCATGATCCGTCTACTCTAATGAAAAGCATTGCTTCTATTCTCGAGGGATTCATCGATGATCCACCTTTCAAAGAAAATGATGATTTATTTGATTTGGAATGTAAAACGAATGATTGGAAAAGAATTTTGTACGATGCTCCAATTGATAAAGCTGAGTGTTTCGACCCAGGAGGCGACAATGATGAGATCGATGCTTTTCTAGCTATCGAAGTTCCTACGTATATTGAAGAAGGTTATTATGACTCGGAAGGAGACGTAATCTATCTTGAGAGTTTGCTTAGTGATGATACCACCCATAATCTCTCTCCCGAAGTATTTTTCGATCATGAACCCAAACATGATACTTTTGTTTCTGTTTCCCAAAAGTGTTCACTCTCCACCATGAGTTCACCGGTGAACTTATCACGATTCCTCCAGGAATTGTTAGAGAGCACGAGGATTATATCAATCGAATGTCGTTGCTATGCGGAAATTCATCTTCCCGGTCGCCGGAAAATTCTCATACAATCATCGAGTCTCTTCCCACATCTACTACTCTCGTTGAGGATAGTGACTCCAATAGGGAAGAGATCGATATATTTTCCGGACCAGATGATTCGATACCACCAGGTATTGAAAGTGATTTTGACTCAGAAGAGGATATTATTGACAACTTGCTTAACGATGATCCCATTCCCGAATATGAACGTTTAACCTTCGACATGGAACCCGATGTGCTCGTGATAAACAATGTTAATGAAGATGAATGTTTTGACCCAGGGGGAGGTGAGATTAATGTTGAAGTTGACAATTCCTTCACATTTGTCACTCGGACTTTTCTTTCGTATCTCACTTACCCTGAGGTTTCTCCCTTACTTTCCTCCACCAAAAATAAGGACACCATTTTTGACCCCGACATCTCCACTTAGAGCCGGTGGCATCTCATCGGGATGGAACTTTCATGTGCTTAAATGTTTATCCAAACATTAATGAAAGCCCGATTGAGATTTTCTCTTCCATTTACTTTCTCCAAGGACGAATGAATTCGGGGATCGAGTCAAGCTATGTGACTCTGATTTCAAAAACAAAGCGTCTTCTTGGGAGGCACCCATCTTATTCCTTCTATCTTCTTTCTTATTTCTATTGTGATGTGAGGAGGCTTGTACTCTTCCGATTCTCGTTGTTTGTACTTGTGATTGTTTGCAGGATTGACCCAAAATTTTCTGAAGACTCTCGTGTTCGGTGTTTTGTCCCGGTCCACTCGAGCTTCCTAGCCTTTGCTTGCCATTAGTTTGGGGAAATCCGATATCCTAAAGATTATTATCGACTAACATTTATCTTTTAGCACACTTGATAAACGGCTTAAGATTTTTGTGATACTTTCTTCAGGCTTGAGTTATGCATTCGACCTTTTTGAGTTCTAGTATGGGGTTTTTAAGTCTTAGGCTAGGAAACATTGAGGACAATGTTTAATTTTAGTATGGGGTAGTATATCTTCGATATAATCTTACCTACTTTTGCCCGTTGTTCTCACGTACCCCGTTTTCCCACCAAAATTTTCAAAAAAAATAAAAAATTTAAAAATTTTCAAAAATAAAATAAGTGTTTTTTTTCACAATTTTGACTTTCTTGCTAGGTAGAATAAGAGTAAATTTTGACCCGATCGAGCGTGGTTGTGCTCTAGTTGTTCCTTAACTTTTTAGGTAAGCATTCGTGGAAATTCGCGAGAATAAAAAATGATAGAGGTAGTATGAGTCGGTGCTTAAGCAAGGATTATTTGAATCATTAAGAGTCATATGTAATGTAATTTGTGACTTTTTTCTCCCATAAGCTCTTAAACCGGATTTATATCGTGCTGTTTTGGAGATTAAAACTTAAATCAACTATTTTTATGTAATATATTTTAGCAAAATTTAGTCTTAGTTCAAAATTTATACTTTGAATTTTTCAAAAAGAAGTGTTCTCTATATAAAGTAATATTAAAAAGACAATATATTATATTTGTATAATTATATTTTTATTATATATTATATATATATATATATATATATATATATATATATATATATATATATATACTATATAATATATATATATATACGATGGGTAAAATGATGAAAAATATATTAAAATAATAAAATGTGGCTGATAAAAGTTTACTACCTCTTGCCGGCTCACAACCGATGTGGTAGTCTTTTAAAGAAAGCCCATAGTAAGAATAAAAATCCGAGACTGATAAAAGTTTGCTGCATCTTGCCGGCTCACAACCGATGTTGCAGCCTTCTAAAAGGTCGAGGGTTACAATTGCATAAATGTTTAATATTAAGTTTGAATTAATAAATAGATTTTCATTCTTTGATTAAATTCAAATATGCTTTTGAACTTTGACTATTCTATTTTAAGTCTTTAAGCTATGTATATTCGGGAAACCTGAGAGTTTTTGAAACCTAAGGTCCGTGAGTCCCGATACTAGTCTCTGTGGGGTGTCAAAAGCCTGGTCACTTAGCCGCAAGGTTGGGATGTGCCGAGACGAAAGTCGTTACATGGGATGATCTCGCCTTCAAACTCATTATTCTCGGGTGGAACATGAAGCATAGTATTTTACAAAACGTTGATCCAAGGTTGAAATTCAAGATAGCACATTCACCTAAGATATAATAATTGTCGGGAGTGAAAAGTTCACAAGTTGCAAATATGAGTAGTGTTAGCATCTTTACTAATATTTAACTGTGATTTCGTTTTAAGCTTGGTTTGGACAAGTGAAAAGTCGGGGACGATGAATTTATCATTTTTGGGGCATTCTCGGATCGAAATGCATCTTGTTCTATGATCCCTAACGGTTATGGAAATAACGGAAGTCGGAATATTCTAAGTAGTTGATTCTTAAAAAAAATCATCATAAAAATAGAAAAAGTTTTTGAAAATGGGAAAATGGGGTGTTTTAAAACTTGAACTCTCTCCACGAAAGTCTTTGCTACTTTTCAAAGATTTAGTTTGGGGAATTTTTGAGGTATTTGGTTTTAGAGCATATAATATTGCGTGAGGACACGTAATCACTTAGTTTGGGGAATTTTTTAATGTGAGAAATCACATATCTTTATTATATCTAAAATAGCCCTTAAATGATCAAAATGTGCACAAATATGCTTATATTTGTGTATTTTGTTGTTTGTGAATATGTAGGTATGGATAGTGCAAAAATCACTAGAGAACGGTCAAAACCGGACAAACACGAACACGGGAACGGATAATGTGCAAAAGAGTCAGAAGATTTCTACACAAAGGTCAACAAAGTAACCCATGGTCAACATTTGGTCAATCACAAAGGACAAAATTCTCAAAATTACCAAATCATTTAATGTTAAACATATACACAAATAGACCCTAAACCCTAACACCGTTATCTCTTTTATACTTACGAGATAATGGTCGTTATCTCCTTATATTAAACCAAAAACATCAACCTATTACCCTTTTTAAATAACCCAAGCCCAGAACTAAAACACCTTGCCCAATCCTTTTGTTATAAAACCCGAGCCCAAGTCAACATATCCCAAACCTTGTGGTCAAACAAACAGTTAAAAAGTAAGAAAAAGGCGTGAGTTTTTGTTACTATTCATTCATCTTCCCCATATTTACCTAGCTCGAAATCAAAGGGTTAATTGAAATTGAGGACGTGGCTCAACAATTCAAGCACCAAGTGACAAGCTGGCAGAGTTAGACGTCACAAGAGCTCCTTTTTAGTCCAAGTGCACAAGAAAGGACCGAAGAATATATGAACTAAACACAAGGACAAGATTTTTAACTAAATCCTAGCCAAAAGAAGCATAAAGGGTCTGATACACGGAATGCCACACTGGCAATCCGTGTGCTCATCAAATGATCCAACGGTGATAATTGAGGATCCAATGATTGGCAATGTTTGGAAGGTTCAGATTAAAAGGAGCGTGTAACAGACTCAAGGGCTAGAAGCTTCTCATGACTACTATAAATACAAGCTCACTCCTCACACACAATATCTTCTTTTCTGCATTTTTTTAAGTTTTTAATTAGCTTATGTAACTTTTCAATTAAATGTAATTTCTTATTAAGCTCTTGTATTTTCAATTTCAAGTATTGTAATCTGTTTAAATCAATGAAATCTTAGTTATTTTATTAAATCTGGTTTGCTTAGTTTGTTCTCAAAATTCTAAAAGTTCTTGTTTTCTATAAGAAATCTCTAATCAATCTACAAAGAACAAACTTAGTACAAGCTATTCAATAAGCTCATCTAAGTCTCTAAGCTTAGATTTGAGCCTAATTAATCCTTAAATTACTTAAACCATTAAAATCAGTTAAATACCTTTGCTAGTATGGATTTGAGCTTTTTGGATGATAAGCTTACAATGGAAGAGCTTATGGGACTTTTACTAGCTTATCCTTGTGATAAGCTAGAGCTGTAGAGTAGCTCCTCAAGCTTTTAAAAGCCTTTGTTTAGCTAAGGCAATTGTAAGTCTCATTTTATCTTTTCTGTCTTTAATTTCTTATATTAAATCTGCTTAATCTGCTTATTCACTTGCTTATTTGTGCTTAAATCTGTGTATTTGTGCTTATTAAGTATGATTGAGTATCTGTTTTCAAGTTTGATAGCTTAAATATTAGTTTTCTTCATATTGTCTTATAAATCAATAAAAATCAAAAATATTAGTAGCATAGGTATTAGCTCTTTGTCTCTGGCTTAGTTGCTTATTCATATATGTTCATTGTAGTTGTTATAAGTTGTTTAATATCTGGTATCTGAGTCTTAATCATCAAAACTCTTTTTGATAAGCTTAAAAGTATTTTCAAGATTTTTAATTTGGGTGTTTTGGCATAGCAGTATGACTTCATGTTATACTTGTGGCCATTTGGTCTTTGATATCAGTTTTAAATCTCTGAATTAAGGTTGTTTGAGTAAGTTTTATAAGTTAGAATAGAGCTAGTCTAGTTCTCAAATGTTAGTTTGAAAAAGTCAAATTTGTCATTGTTATCATTTGTATTTTAAGCTTTTATCATTTCTAATCATTGTCACAGCCTTATTAGCTTTAGTTTTGAGTTTTACAAGTGTTAAATTTAGTTCTTAAGATCTGCATTTATAGGTTTTAGTTTTTTGTTCATTTACATGTCAATTGCATCAGCATCATAAGCTTACAAACAGCCATTTTCAACACAAATTTTCAGAGGGTAAAAGTTATTCTTAGGTTTTGAAATTTAGCATACAATTAGATCTAGGGTAGTGGTTAATCTATTTCAAATTAGTTTTCAAAAATAAGTTCATTAGCATATTTGTTTTAGCCTTAAAATAAGTTTTTTTGTCTTTTCAATTTCAGAAACCAAACTCAGATAAAGCTAAGTCTTCTGTCTGTTTTCAAAAGCCTGTTTCAATAAGCTCTTGTTTTCCAAACTTTGGTTCAAAAGCATTTTCTTGTAGCTAGTAGGTCTTAGTTTAAGTTCCTTTAAGTTGTTTTCTCTTAAGTGTCTTTTAGCTAGCTTAAAATTAAGCTCAAAGTGTCCCTTAGGGTCTGTTTGGTTAGCAGAATTAGTTTAAGAGCTTATTTTGATTTCCAGCTTATGGTTTGTCTTTTTGAGCTTATTCCTGTCCATGTTAGCTTATTAGGTTAGGCTTAACTTTCTAGTAGTTCCTTTGACTTTGTTGGTAGCTTATTTCGTTTTGTAGCTTGTAGTGTTTTTACAAAAAGTTCAAAAAGTAAAAAATAAAAGTAAAAAAGTTTAAGCAATTCTGTCTTAATTAGCTTATTTCTTAGCTTATTTGTGGTTTATAAAAATAGTTAAAAAATGAAAAAATTAAAACACTTGGGAAAGTGGGAAGCCCCGGGTGAGCAAGGCTCGAACCCAGGACCTCTACCACCTTCACCAAGCGTTTTAACACCCACACCCTTAACCATTGTGCTACAATAGCTCATCCGGTATTCCTTTGCATAATTTATCTTTTATACACGTTTTAGGCATAATAGTATAATAAGTTGTTTTAGCTTATTTCACAGCTTATTCGATAAGTTGTGTTCCCGAGCTTATTTTTCCTAGATTCCTCTTAGTTCAAGCTACTTTCTATAATTTTTTCAGAATTTTTATAATTAGTTTAGTATTTTTAAACATTTATTTTTATTAAAAACTTTAAAAATTCATAAAAAATAGAAAAATAATCAAAAAAATATAATTCTTTTTTAGAAAATTTTCTTTTATCATATAGTTTCTAGGAAAATTAGTTTTGCTTCCGTAGGGTTAAAATTACAAAATTTCAATTTTTAAAGAACGAGATTCGTTTCCGTTCACGTTATTCGTATTTTTAAGCTCAATTCAACTCCGTTTTTGTTCTAGTTTTCTTTAATCTTACTTTTTAGTCAATTAGGGTTAGTTAAAAGTGAAAAATTCATTTTAGGTTTATTTTTGAAAATTTAGGGTTTTTAGATCCCGATTTGCGTTTTTAGTTAGAATTTACTTTCCCGTATTGATTTCTTGTAAGTTAGGTTTAATTGTTCCTTTATTTACTCACTTTTAGGATTTTAGAAATCAAATCATCTTCGAACCAATTCAAATCATTGTCCAAATAACAAACGTGGTCTCAATTTCATAAATCTTCGAGGAATACGACCCGGTAATCACTTACCGGTAAATATACGTATTATTATATATATTTGTGAGAATTTTCCTTACTACTTTTGTCCTCAAGGGTAGTTTGGTAATTTTCTATACTTATATTATTATACGTGTATAAAACTTTACGCATCAGAGGTCATGCCCTAATATTAGTGCTCCAGCTGGTAGGCACTTTAGGTGCGTAAGTGACATATGGTGATTGACTAGCGTGGATGCTATGTCTTGGATTGTTTGCATATATTCACTGTCATATAGCACTATTGTCCACTGTTGAAATATTGGCTCAGCTTTTGGGTTTAAGGTCAAACCTACGAGCTCACCAATATTATTGTTGACGTTTTTGAGTATCATTTTCAGGTGAAGTGAAAAAGGAATAGTTTGGTGATTGTGTTAGCAGACTTAGAAGTATCCCAAGTGGAATTTCGTGTGAAGTCTTGCTTGCTTGTTGTTTTGATTTTAGTATTTGGATGTTTTGGATTAAGTTTGGATTATGGTCCCCTGTGTGGGCAGTTGAATAATTGTAAGAGATTGTGGATTTTAGTTGCGATTTGGGACATCACTCGAGTTGTTCGAGGTTGATGGTCTTCATAGCACTTGGAGTTTATGCAATGTAGTTTTCTCTATTTTGTATCTTGTGTTATGATTGATCATTATGTTGCATTCCCGAGTTTCCGCCTTTGTCGGGGTGTGACAGATTGGTAATCAGAGCCAAGGTTATAGAGAACTAGGTGGATTGGCCTAGACTATAACCTAAGATCCGTCGTTTAGTTGCGTATAGGATCTATGTGCGCGGTGTTCCGCTTTTGTGTGCTTTTGTGTGATCGCAGTTTGGTGCTTTAGTTATGTCAGTCATTGAAATGTGTGAGCTCAATATTGAATATGACTGGGAAAGGATGCGAATATAAGTACGGTGGCCAACGTAGTTATAAGTGTATCACAACTCACTCATACTTAATAATGTTGTTCACACAAATCGATGTTGACACCGTAGGGTGGTGTTATGTGTATATCTGTATATATATATATATAGTAAGATATTCTATATATATGCAAGTCTTCCTGCCTGCCTAACGTTGCCCATGTTCTCCCTCGTATAGATAATGCCGCCAAGGATGAGGACCCGAAGTGCTGGCCGGCCTGCTGCCGAATCACTAGGAGGGGGAACGGGTGTACGGGTTGGTAGAGGTGGAAGGGGTAGAAGACCTAAGGTATAGCTAAAGAAGAGAGATGTAGATGGAGTTAAATGGTTAAGGAAGTGACCAGGGTTTGGGAGCTAATGGGAGTGTAGAGGAAATCAATAGGAATGTAGAGGAAGTCAATGGTGGAGCACCCGACTTGTGTCCTCAACGACCAATGCTCAATCCAATTAACAAACCATCTTACCCGCCAGCCTAGCAAGGTTAGTAACCGAGGAAATGTTAGAAATCAGAATGGTAATGTGGTTAATGAGAACATTCAGGAGAACGTTAGGAATGTGATAGTGAATGGAAAGCAGATGGGTTATTCATATAAGAAGTTCTTAGCTTGTGCCCAAAGAATAAGATGGAAACCGGAGGTGTTGTAGATTCTTACGAACTACCTAACTTCCCACCCCCCAATCGTTGGAATGAGAAAATTGAGTATGCGAATTGTATGAGTAGTTTGTAGTATTAACCAAAAATTAAAATAAACTACTAATTTTATTCCAGGGAAAAGGCTTTAACGTGGTGGATCTCTCAGATTCGCACGCTAAGTCGGGAAGTTGCTATTAGTATGTCATGGAATGACTTTAAGTTTATGATGATACAAGAGTTTTGTCCTTGTCACGAGATGCAAAAGTTAGAATTTAAGTTGTGGAATAAGCTATGGTCGGGGCTGGCCATGCTGCTACTGATAGTTACCATGAGTTTGGCTAGTTTAGTTCCACATTTGGTAACTCCAAGAGTAGATGAATTGGAGGTGAATGGATAGTGGCCTTAGCTACTTCCACAGATCCATGGGATGGTGAGCAGCATATAACACAAAGACTATACAGAAGGCTTTGCATAATTCAGGTGGCAACTAAACCGATGAGCGCTATGAGAAATAGATCAATTAAAAAGGGTCGAGAAAAGAGGAATGTGGTGGGAACCTAGCAAGGATAAGAATGTAGTGATAATAATGAGAGGACTAGACTAGAGAAATAGCTTTTTTGCTACAATTGTAATCCCTGTAAGAAGAAAATACGGTACTTGGCCCCAGTTTTACCACTACAACATTCTACCATGCACCCGGAGGGCCGTGTCGCATATGCTTCAACTGTAATCGCCCGAGTCATTTGGCAAGGGATTGTAGAGGTGTACCAAGGAATATGAATCCTGTCAATGCTAGAAACCTACTGTTAGGGCATGTTATGAGTGTGGTAGTACCGACCATGCCAGGCCAGCTTGTCCTAGGTGGAATAGGGCACAAGGACCGGGAGAAAATCATCCAAATCAAGTTGCTGCTAGTAATGGGGGTCATGGTCGTGGAAACCAAGGGAACTAGGCTAGGGGTAGGGCATTCATGTTGGGAGCAGAGGAAGCTCGCTAGGATCCGAACATTGTGACGGCTATGTTTACTTTGAACAATCATTTTGTCACTACCTTATTTGACTCTGGTGCCGACTATAGTTTTGTTTCCACTACTTTCATACCTCTGTTAGGCTTAGAAACCATCGATTTAGGTTTCAGATATGAGATTGAGAAATGCTGAAAAACGAGTCCGACACGTCCGTTAATGTCCAAATGAGTTTTGAAAGGGTTTTAAGTGAAAATATGTCGTGTAAATACTCTAGGTTAATGAAAAAGTATTTTTAAGGTGAATAAAAATGCTAATTAACTTTGGGGTAAATTTTACGGTTGAGTTTTACGAGTATTTAAGTGATCCCGACACGAAAAGAAAAGCCCGAGACCCTCTTGGATACCCTAGGCTGGTCGAAACTCCTTAGATACAAGGAGGCATGTTTTTAGGACTTATGTTGTTACAAGGACTAGATATTTCCTTTCATTTTCATTTTCAAACATTATCTCACACACCAAAAATATTTTTCATCTCTCTTTTCTCTCCCTCTTGGCGTCCGAGCTAAGCAAACACACACACTTTATATTTTGAGCTTTGATCAAGAAAACATGAAGACATGAATATTTGAGGTTGATTCTAGTGTTCGGGTATCCATTTAAACAACGTTTGGGTTGTCCGGTTCGTGTCAAAATCTACAAATTTGAAGATTTTTTTGTAAGTTTTCAAATTTAAATTTCGTTTGTCCTTTTGGGTTTATTTTGATGCATAGATGTTAGTTGTACAAGTTGATCGTTGTGAAAATTGATTTTTAGAAGCGAAACGGATAAAATAAGGGGTGTTTGGTTCGTGGGTTATAAAAAGAAAGAATGGGGTTTTTGTAGTTTTGATGTTGTGGTCGTGAAGGTTGAATAATATATGTTGCTAGATAGCTTATTTTTTATAATAGCTTGTATAGCTTATTGCGGGCTTATTTTTAAGCTATTTCTTGACTTATTTTGGGCTTATATGCCACGAACCATTCCCAAAATCACTAGGAAGGTGATTTTGATTATTTTGTGTTATGGAATATGTTGTGGACTATTTTTGAGGCTTATAGTAGTAACCAAATGCGATACATAGCTTATTAGCTTATTTTCAAGCTTAATATACGTATTTTTGAGCAAATGTACGCACGACCCAATAAGTCTATTTAAGCCGTGGCTTAATGGGAGGGCTTATTGTGATCCGGATTATTTTTACTTATAAGTATAGCTTATATATGTAAATGGACCTTGATTATGGACTTGGATCGTATTTTGGACTTATAAATGTCTTAATAGACCCTTGTTGGGACTTAAAGCTCAATAAGCGATATTTAGTCGTTGTGAGAGTTTTGTCGGACTTTTGAAAGTGGAAATGTATTTACGACGTGATAATGAACGATATTTTGAGAAAAACGTTTTAGTAAACGTTAAAGATTGAGAATTTAGAATTTTGTCGAAAAGTGTCGAATTTATGAAAAGTGTTGAAAATAAGGTTTGAAACCTTGGAAAACGTTGTTTGAGCGTACGGGTCATGTTGAAATTTCGTAAAAAGTTTATACTTAGAAATTTTCCTACAAACATGATTTTTTAGTTTTAAATAATAAAATATTATTTAATTATTTCATTTATTTATTTAAATTCACTAAAAGACGAAAAATATATTTTTTCTCGAAACTTCTCTAATGTGCTTATTATGAGTAAACGTTTCATTTTTAACCGTATTATGATTATTTTGAAGTGACTAAGGTTTACCGAATGGACTTGTCGAAATATATTTATAATTATTAATTTTAAATATTTATTTATATTACTTATCTATTTTCTCTAAACAATATAAGTATGTATTATCGGAGAATGAGATTGATATGATTGTGGAAATATGTCATCAACCATCACACCCTAAATTGTTTTGGGTAATTGTACAACGCGTCTAAACTCTATGCATCAAACGTGAAGATTGTTTTGGAATTGGATGATTAAATTGGGACATTAACTGATTTGAGTCCATGTTGGGCGTCGATTGCGAATGCTTGTGTGAAATAAGATTTTGTTTTGCTAAAAGACTTGCTTAAGGTGAGTTCTCGTAGCCCCACTTTTTACTGTTTTTCCGTTGGGGGAAAATGATACTCAAATGTGTTTTAAAATGTTTTCAATTGAACTGTGCGAAATGTGGTTTTGTTTTTAGGACAAGATATGTGCTTATGACTATTATGTGAATATTATGCATGATTGTTTGGATCGGATGGGTATGCCTACCCAGTGTTGTGAGTTTATTGGATCGGATGGGTACACCTACCCAGTATTTGTGTGATTATTGGAGCGGATGGGTACGCCTACCTAAGTTTGTGTGAGGTCTTGCCCTAATATTAGTGCTCCAGCTGGTAGGCCCTTTAAGTGCGTAAGTGACATATGTTGATTGACTAGCGTGGATGCTATGTCTTGGATTGTTTGCATATATTCACTGTCATATAGCACTATTGTCCACTGTTGAAATATTGGCACAGCTTTTGGGTTTAAGGTCAAACCTACGAGCTCACCAACATTATTGTTGACGTTTTTGAGTATCATTTTCAGGTGAAATGAAAGAGGAATAGTTTGGTGATTGTTTTAGCAGACTTGGAAGTATCCCGAGTGGAATTTCGTGTGAAGTCTTGCTTGCTTGTTGTTTTGATTTTAGTATTTGGATGTTTTGGATTAAGTTTAGATTATGGTCCCCTGTGTGGGCAGTTGAATAATTGTAAGAGATTGTGGATTTTAGTTGCGATTTAGGACATCACTCGAGTTGTTCGAGGTTGATGGTCTTCATAGCACTTGGAGTTTATGCAATGTAGTTTTTCTCTATTTTGTATCTTGTGTTATGATTGATCATTATGTTGCAATCCTGAGTTTTCGCCTTTGTCGGGGTGTGACACTTAAGAAGGGGGAGTTGTATGCCAAATTCTCTAAATGTGAATTTTGGATTCCTAAAGTACAGTTCCTCGGTCACGTGATTGACAGTCAGGTCATTCACGTGGATCCCGGTAAGATCGAGTCAATTAAATATTGGGCATCTCCTAAGACTCCAACGGAGATTCGTCAATTTTTAGATCTTGCCGGTTACTATCGAAGATTCATTGAAGGATTTTCGAAGATCGCCAAATCAATGACCAAGCTAACCCAGAAAAAGGTCATGTTTGATTGGGGTGACAAACAAGAAGCAGCTTTTCAACTATTGAAGGAAAAGTTATGCAGTGCACCTATCTTGGCTTTACCAGAAGGAGCTTAGAACTTTATCGTTTATTGTGATGCTTCGCATAAAGGATTAGGTGTTGTGTTGATGCAGTACGAGAAGGTGATTGACTATGCATCACGATAATTAAAGATTCATGAGAAGAATTACACGACTCATGATTTGGAATTAGGAGCAGTAGTGTTCGCTCTAAAGATTTAGAGACACTATTTGTATGGAACAAAGTGTACCGTGTTCACTGATATCAAAAGTTTATAACATATCCTTGATCAGATAGAGTTGAACATGAGGCAACGTCGTTGGTTGGAATTGCTCAGTGATTACGATTGAGAAATTCGTTATCACCCAGGAAAAGCAAATGTAGTGGCTGACGCTTTAAGTAGAAAAGAACGAATTAAACCATTACGGGTTCGATCCTTAGTTATGACTATTGGTTTGGATCTTCCCAAGCAAATTTTGAACGCTCAGATCGAAGCAAGGAAACCAGATACTTCGAGGCTGAAGATGTGGGAGGCATGATCAGAAAAGAGAAGTTGGAACCGCGTGCTGATGGAACATTGTGTTTGAAGAACAGGAGTTGGTTGCCATGCTTTGGTGATCTAAGGACTCTAATTATGCATGAGTCCCACAAGTCAAAATATTCTGTTCATCCGGGTTCCGACAAGATGTACCAAGACATGAAGAAACTATATTGATGGCCTAACATGAAAGTTGATATTGCCACCTATGTTAGCAAGTGTTTGACATGTTTAAAGGTCAAAGTTGAACACCAGAAACCATCTGGTTTGTTGGTGCAACCTAAGATACCTCAGTGGAAGTGGGATAATATCACCATGGATTTTATCACCAAGCTCCCTAAGATGTCAAGTGGTTATGATACCATTTGGGTGATTGTTGATCGTCTTACCAAATCTGCACACTTCCTGTCATTGAAAGAAACTGATTCAATGAAGAGATTGACAAGACTGTACATGAAAGAAGTAGTCACGAGGCATGGAATACCAGTCTCAATCATTTGTGACTGTGATGGTAGATTTACCTTAAATTTCTGGAGGTCGTTCCAGAAGGCCTTGGGTACTCGTTTGGATATGAGTACTACTTACCATCCGTAGACTGATGGGCAAAGAGAAAGAACCATCCAAACCTTTGAAGATATGTTACGCGCCTGTATGATAGATTTTGAGAATGGTTGGGATAGATACTTACCACTGATTGAGTTCTCATACAACAATAGTTACCATACAAGTATCAAAGCCGCACCATTTAAGGCACTTTATGGCCGGAAATGTCGTTCACCTGTTTGTTAGGCCGAGGTCGGAGATGTGCAGCTCACCGGTCCAGAAATCATTCACGAAACCACCGAGAAAATTGTTCAAATCAAAAGCAGAATTTAAGCTGCTCGTGATCGACAAAAGAGTTACGCCGATGTGAGGCGTAAGCCTTTGGAATTTCAAGTTGGAGATAGGGTTATGTTAAAAGTTTCACCTTGGAAAGGGGTTATCCGTTTTGGCAAACGGGGGAAGTTGAACCCGATATACATTAGGCCTTTCAAGGTGTTGGCGAAAGTGGGAACCGTTGCTTACAGACTCGAACTTCCTCAACAATTAAGCAGGGTTCATAGCACTTTCCACGTATCCAATTTGAAGAAGTGTTTGTCCGATGAAACACTTGAGATTCTGTTGGATGAGATCCACATAGATGATAAGCTCCACATTGAAGAACCCGTGGAGATTATGGATCGTGAAGTCAAGCGGTTAAAGCAAAGTCGTATTCCCATTATCAAGGTTCGATGGAACTCTAGAAGAGGTCCTGAGTTCACATGGGAACACGAAGACCAATTCAAAAAGAAGTATCCACATCTCTTCACCAATTGCGCATCTTCATCCAATGCCATGTCTTAAAGCTTTGAGGACAAAGCTCTTTTAACGGGGGAAGACTGTAACAATCCGTTATTTCAGGTCATTTTACGACTTCAATCTTGCCATTATTATTTTTAGGGTTTTACGCATTTAATTTTAATTTTCATCGTTGAGTTAAATCGCGTAAACTAAAAATCAATTATACCCCCCAACTTATTTTATACAAGATTATCATAATATAATAACATGTTTAAAATAGACCTCATAGTTTCAGAAATTACAAATCACCCCCTCATACTTTAAAATCACAATCGGCTAACTAATAAATCCACAAAACCCTAATTTGATTTTTCCCCAAACATTTCCCAATTTTTATACAATCATTAGCATTAAAAGAACCTGGAAAAATTATTAAAACCCTAATCCTAATTTTATTTCTTTCCTTTTTCCTTTATTCGCAAATCGGCAAACCAAGTTAAATCCCAAATCAATTATTCGAGCCTCTATAAAAATTATCCAACAATTTTTCTGAGTCATATATGATATAAACAACCTTAGAAAAATATAAAATCAATTTTACAAATATTATAAATGCCGATTACATAACTAGCTAAAAATTAGGGTTTCGAACATGTTTTAATTATTTCGACCAAAATAACATGCATGATAATTTTTCTTAAGCATAGAACGAATTAATATGATGAAAAATGAGATAAAAAAATACCCTTGATGATCCTTGGTGATTTTTCGAATTATTGATACACGAATTTGTTTTTCGAACCAAATAAATTCCCACGATCGAACCAAGCCTTAAACAATCTTTCCAATATTTTTCCCACGATCCTTGACCTTCAAAACACCTTAGAAAATTCGTGCTATCTCTGGAAAAATTCTTTGTGCCGCCTCTTTGATTTTTTTAGGGTTTCGGTGATATTGTTTTTAGAGTTTAAACAAAATAAAATGTATAAAAGAGTTATAATGGGGATTAGGCCGAATTTTTGGGCTTCCAAAAGTGAATAAATCAGATTTTAAAACTTGCATAATTTATTTGTAATTATCCATATTTATTTTATATTAATTGTAAAGTATAAATACTTAAATACATATAATTCGGCTAATTATATATATACAAAAATATTAATTATTTTTCTTATATAATATAAGGTATTTTAAACCTTACATAAATTCATAATTGTCATATGTTATTAATTTTTATAATTTCTAAGAATTAAAATGAAATATATGCATCTTTTATAAATTGTACTTGCATTGGGTATTTTTGGTATATTTACACAATTGTTGAGATTTTTAGGTTTTACAACTTCTTCTCACTAAAAAAAAAAATTTGTCCTCCGAACATTGAAATGAACCCGGAATGAAAATACGAAATGAACGAAACAAAAACATACCGAACTAGACAAAGAAAGGAGGATAACTAAGCTCGCAAGAGACCTCTTCGATCTCCCAGGTAGCCCTCACGCTTCTGGGTAGATTAGCTTCCAAAGAATCTTCACAAAAGGAATAACTTTGTTTCTCATGACTCTCTCTTGCCGATCCAGAATGGATTCAGGTTCCTCGGAGGAACAAAGACATATCAGGGAATCTGATCAAAAGGAAGATGCACAGTGCAATGGATGATAAGGTATCCCCCCCAAAAGAGATACATGAAATACATCGTGAACGAGCGATAACAGCGGAGGAAGCGCCAAGATACGATACGAATCCCTCTCCAATACTTTCCAAAATCTCAATCGGACCGATGAATCGAAGGACTGAGCTTGCCCTTGATCCCAAAACCGTTTACTCCTCCTGAATGGCGAAAAACCTTCAGAAATACGCGATCTCCAACATGAAACTCAAAGTCACCGTCGAATCTATATCAGCATAACTTCTCTGTCGCGATCTAGCTCTATTCAATTTCTCTAGCAACAGCCACTTTCACATAGTAAATCATCGATAGCTTCCGGACCTTCAAATCAAACGTTCACCTACTTCATCCTAGCAAATAGGGCTCAACATTTTCTCTACCAATAACAAAAGCTCGTGAAGGTTGCTGCTGATGCTAGCATGCCACCTACTATTGTAGCAAACCACCAAGCACAAAAATTCATCCCAACTACCTGTCCATATCCAAACACAAGCCCTCACATAACTTCAAATCAAATGGTCCTCTCTGACAGCCCTATCGTTGAGTGATGAAATGCGTACTGAACTTTAAGACGATTCTCCCCAAAGACTTTCCTTTAAATCCTTCCAAAAAATGAGACTTAAACTCGATCTCTGTCGACACAATAAGACGTCGAAGTACCATGCAATCTAACGATTTTCTGACGAAAAATCTCCGCCAACTTACTAAATAACCAATAGCTTCCCCGAATAGGTAAGAAATAAAGCAGACTTAGTTAGCCGATCAACAACCACCCAAATCGCATCATGTCTTTTCTGAGTAGTAGGCAAACCAGTAACGAAATCCATGGAAATCTCATCCCATTTCCACATAGGAATCTCCAACGGCTGTAACAAACCACTAGCCCTCTGATGTCATGTTTTGACCGTGCGACAAGTCATACAATTGGATATAAACCTAGCCACAATCTTGCTTCAATGCCTTCCACAAAAGTACTAAATTTCAAATCTCTGTACATTTGGTTGAAACCTGGATGAATATAAATGGATAACTATGACCTTCGCATAACCTACTCACGAAGTGCCTGATCATTTGGAAAACACATACTATCTTCAAACCACACAGACAAACACCATCATCAACACTGACTCAGTATGCTTACCGTCTTCAATACTCTGCACACTAGCCCACAACACACCGTCGTCCTTTGAGCTCTTTGATCTGTAGCATGAGTTTAGACCAATCCTCATACTCCGCCCAATGCCACCTAGAACCACGTACCAATAGCCAACATCCAAACGCTCTAAATCATGAAGGATTATGGAATCAAAACAAGCTATCATCTAGATTTCCGGCTAAGTTCGTCGGCAACCATAAATAAAACATTAGCCTTGCCCGGATGGTAGCTGGATGTTAGTGTCATAAATCCTTACAGAAGTTCTAACCATCTTCTCTGCTCATGTTAAGTTCACGTCTGAGTAAAACATAAATTTGAGACCTCTTATGATCATGAAAATAAATCACAAGCTACACCAACAGAGAGTGTCCTCCAAATCTCAATCAAAAACCACCGCACTAACTTAAAATCATGGGTTGTATAAAATTACTTCATAGGCTCCAGTTGTCTTGAAGCGTAGGCGATCACCTCCCATGTTGCATCGCGAACAAACCCTACACCATTCTTTGATGCATCACTGTATAATCTGAAAACCACTTACATGAACCGAACTGATGAAGAGTCAATATCAGAGCGACCCAATTCCTGTATTTCAATTCCTCAAAACTCTCCTGACGCTCATCCGTCCACACAAACTTCTCACCCTTTCTCATCAGCTGGGTAAGAGGTAAAGCAAATTCAGGAGAAACCCTCAACAAAGAACGTCGGTTAATAGCCTGCAAGCCGCCAGAAAACTTCCTCACTTATCCGTACCGTAGTAGGTCTCGGCATATGTTTATAGCTTCAAACCTTTGATGGATCCAAAATGATGCCGTCTGAAGATAAATATGACCAAGGAAAAGCGACTTGCTTTAACCAAGAACTCGCACTTTCGAAAACTTCGCATACAACTTCATTCTGTCAAAGAATCTCCAACACAATCCGTTAGAAGTCCGCCTCAGTTCTTAATTCAGACTTGGAGTAAACGAGGATGTCGTCGATGAAAACAATAACAAACTTATCAAGGTACTCGTGGAAAATACGGTTCATCAAATCCATAAACACGGCAGAAGTATTTTGTCCGACCGAAGGGTCATAACCAAGAACCACGTAGTGGCCATAGACGCGTTACGAAAAGCAGTCTTAAGAAATATCCTGCTCTCTCACAATCGAAGCTGTTGATAACCATATCGCGGATCAATCTTAGAAAAATATTTGGACCCCTCTGCAGTTGGTCAACACAAATCGTCGATTCGTGGAAGAGGATAGGCGGTTTAACGAATCGTAATACGGTTGATTCGCGGTAATACAATACACAGCGCATGCTCCCATACCTTCTTCTTAACAAATAAGACCGGTGCACCCCACGGCGAAACACTGGGTCTAATAAAGCCATTCTCCAACATCTCTTGTAACTGCTCCTTTAACTCTTTCAATTCAAACAGTGTCCTAACGATACGAGCCTTTGGAGATAGGTTTAGCACCGGGAATTAACTCAATGCCAAATTCAATCTCTCTAGCCGGAGGAAATCCAGGAAGTTCATCTGGAAAAACATCAGCGAATTCACGAACAACAGAAAGATTTTCAATATTAGGACTCTCCAAAGATGTGTCCTTAACAGAAGCCAAAAAACCTTGGCACCCATGAGAAATCAAGGTACGTGCTTTCATAGCAAGATAGCTTAACCGGATTAAGCGGTGAGGACCATGATAAACATATTCAGGTTGGCGAACAGTTACCAAAGATCACAGTCTCTCTAGCATAGCAGTCAATGGTAGCTCGATGAGAAGCCAACCAATCCATGCCAAGAATCACATCAAAGTCGAGCATATGGATAGGAAGCAAATTCGCAGGACGAATACGATCATCAAAACGTATAGGGCAGTTAACATATTCATGGCCTCGAAGTTAGGAACATCGTCATCCGAGTTTCTACGGGTAGTCACCATCTGAACGATCGAGAAAACGATTAGCAAACGAAAACAAGATAGGTTACGGAAGAGAGTTACGCAGAAGGAACCTAATGTCTACCCAATCCTCACAGGTCATAGCCTAAGCTCTAAGGTCATAAGACCTCTCAATGATTACCTGGCAGCTCTGAAAACCAAATCTAATATGAAGCGCCCTCGACCCAAAAGGGTAGAAGTATAAACAAATATGGTGGTGGACACCAAAGCATACATATCATAACACAAGCAATAAATCAGCGGAAAGTCTAAATAAATAACCCAAAGGAAAATAAGTCAACATGACTTAAAGGTACATAAGATTTCTATCAAAGACAAACATACCAAACTAAATAACGAAGGTCTCAAAAAGTAACAAATCATATATCAAAACTAAGATCTCTAGGGTAAGTCCACACTCAGCACTCATATCCCGAAAGCAACCCCAGCTCCTAGCTTAGATACCTGCCCGCAGGAAATGAAAGGCGTATTGTTGTGACTTACAAAGCCGGGCAGTGAACAGATATATAAAATCGAAACGCAAAGATAACGGGAAAACAAAATGGATAGCGATATAAGGCAAAGGATATCACACAGACAAGATCAAAGAATACAAATAGTAAGGTTAGATAAATAGAAGACATTCATAGAGTAAGGTAAGATGAATCAGAAAGTCAAATCAAGTCTAAATACCAACCAACCAAATCATATCTATATTACCACCGGAAGTCATTGATCTCCCAAAATTGTGAAAGACGTGGAATGCACCAAACAATCAGTCACACAAATATACATATATCAATAATTCATAATCCATCGAATCAAAAAACAAATTAGGATGCATCCATACGCCCTTAAACAAATAATAATCTTCATAATACGCATATATATCAAATGGTAGGGACGATGGTGCGAGAAATCACTCACACCACACATGAGTCATGCCAAAGGTGCATCAATTGACACGGCCATGTTACCTTCATGGCTCAGGAAACAAATAGTGGCTATCGGTCTCAAACTGAAGGTTTCAAGAGCAAAGTCATATCAAAGTCATTTCAAATGGAATCATAGCAAAGGTTCATCCAAAGGTTCAAATACAAAGGTAGCAGAGTGGAGTTCAAAAAGGAACAAATAACAGATCATGATAAGAGAGCCAAGATAAAAGGCTCAGAGCAAATGTACAAAATCACATAAGTAATCAAAGATATAGAGGGAATAACATGAAAAAGCCTTAACGAAAAGGTCCAGAATATTCTGTACCTTAATCCGAAGCCAAAGCAAGAAAACAAAAGAAAAACACCACAGTAAATCAAAGATCACTCCCTCTTGGGCCAACCTAAAGAAATGATGAATCTCAATTACAAACCAATCATTTAATTATACTTGCTATTTTTAGTAACATTCCACTTATAGTAATCTCTATTTTTAGTAACTTACCATTTTTTAGTAACTTTCTATATTTAGTAACTTTCCATTATTTAAACTTCCATTTAGTAAGTGTCCAAAATAGTAATATCATTCATTGAGATTCTATTAAGTATTTTTGGAATAGCCTTAGGGACTTAACATGTCAACCTTATAAATTAGGGTTAAATAACAATTTCCATATATTAGGTTAATATACAAAATCAACAATTTTCAAGGTTAAAAGTGTAAATATCTAAGTTTCACATTTTATTCAGATTATACCTTTCATTTCCTGTATTTACAAGTCAAACCCTTAATTTATACAATTTACATATTTAGCCCTTTTGTTTATTAATTATTTAAACAATATCTAAATTATCCATAAATACAAAAACCAAGTCCTTATTAATTCAAATATGAACAAATCAACTTTATACATTAAATACTAACCAAACCTTCCACTTTTCAGAATTTACAATTTTAGTCCCTCTATTTTAATTAATTAATTTCTAATTACTTATTATATGTAATTAACCATTTTAATCCAAAATAATATCAATATGACATTTTATACCCCCAACTTATTTTATACAGATTATAATAAGTATAATAACATGTTTAAAATAGACCTCATAGTTTCAGAAATTACAAATCACCCCCCTCATACTTTAAAATCACAATCGGCTAACTAATAAATCCACAAAACCCTAATTTGATTTTTCCCCAAACATTTCCCAATTTTTATACAATCATTAGCATTAAAAGAACCTGGAAAAATTATCAAAACCCTAACCCTAATTTATTCTTCTCCTTTTTTCCTTTAATTCGAATAGGCAAACAACAAATAAATCCAATCAATTATTCGAGCCTCTATAAAAATTATCCAACAATTTTTCTGAGTCATATATGATATAAAAAACCTTAGAAAAATATAAAATCAATTTTACAAATATTATAAATGCCGATTACATAACTAGCTAAAAATTAGGGTTTCGAACATGTTTTAATTATTTCGACCAAAATAACATGCATGATAATTTTTCTTAAGCATAGAACGAATTAATATGATGAAAAATGAGATACAAAAATACCCTTGATGATCCTTGGTGATTTTTTTCGAATTTATTGATACATGAATTATGTTTTTTCGAACCAAATAAATACCCAACGATCGAACGCAAGCCCTTAAAACAATACTTTCCCAATATTTTTCCCACGATCCTTGACCTTCAAAACACCTTAGAAAATTCGTGCTAGCCTTTGGAAAATCTTTGTGCCGCCTCTTTATTTTTTTAGGGTTTCGGTGATATTGTTTTTAGAGTTTAAACAAAATAAAATGTATAAAAGAGTTATAATGGGGATTAGGCCGAATTTTTAGGCTTCCAAAAGTGAATAAACAGAATTAAAACTTTCATAATTTATTTTAAGTATTCCATATTTATTTTATATTAATTGTAAATAATAAATACTTAAATACAATATAATTTCGGCTAAATAAATATATAACAAAAATATTAATTTTTTTTCTTATATATATATATAGTAAATGAAACCTTACATAAATTTCAAATGGTTTCATATGTTGAATTTTTATAATTTCTGAATTTAAAATGAAATTTATGCATGCTTTTATGAATTTTACCTTGCATTAGGGGCATTGTTGGTAATTTTAGACACATGTTTGAGATTTTTATAGGTATTACAGATCACAAAAGCATACAACACATCCTTGAGTAGGAATGAGTTGAACATGAGGCAACGTCGTTGGTTTGGAATTGCTCAGTGATTACGAATTGATGAAAATTTGTTATCACGCCAGGAAAAGCAAATGTTAGTGCTGACGCTTTAAAGTAGGAAAAAATTAATTAAGCCATTACGGGTTCGAGCTTTAGTTATTGACTATTGGATTGGATCTCCAAGCAAATTTTAAAACAATCTGGACGGAGGCAAGAAAACATAAAACTTCAAGGCGAAGATGTAAGAGTAGATCAAAAAAGAAAAAAGTTGGAACCTGCGTGCTACACGGAACACATGTTTTGAAGAATAAGAGTTGGTTGCCATGCTTTGGTGATCTAAGGACTTTGATTATGCATGAGTCCCACAAGTTAAAATATATGTTCATCCGAGTTCTGACAAGATTATCCAATATGAAAAAGAAACTATATTGGTGGTCCCAACACGAAAGCCGACATAGCCCACCTATGTAACAAGTGTATGACATGTTTGAAAGGTCAAAGCAGAACACCAAAAAACCATTTTGGTTGTTGGTGTGAACCAAGATATCTCAGGGAAGTGGATAATATCACCCAAAGTGATATTATCACCAGCTCCGGCAAAGAGACGTCAAGTGATATGATAGCATATGGGTGAATGTTGATCCGTTTAACAAATCACACACTTCCTGCCAATGGAAAGAAACCGCTTCGATGATAGATTGACAAGAAAGTCACGATGAAAAGAGTTGGCCACTGAGACATGGAATACTAGTCTCAATCATTTATGACCGTGACAGTAGATTTACCTCAAATTTCTAGAGGTCGTTCCAGAAGGATGTGGGTACTCAATTAGATATGAGTACTGCTTACCATCCACAAACTGATGGGCAAAGTGAAAGAACCATCTAAACTCTTAAAGATATGTTACGCGCCTGCGTGGTAGATTTTGGAAATGGTTGGGATAGACACTTACCACTAATTGAGTTCTCATACAATAATAGTTATCATACAAGCATCAAAGCCGCACCATTTGAGGCACGTTATGGCCGAAAATGTCATTCGCCTATTTCCTGGGTCGAGGTCGGAGATGTTCAGCTCATTGATCCAGAAATCATTTATGAAACCACCGAGAAAATTGTTTAAATCAAAAGCAGAATTTAAGCTGCTCATGATTGACAGAAGAGTTACGCTGATGTGAGATGTAAGCCTTTGGAATTTCAAGTTAGAGATAGGGTTATGTTAAAAGTTTTACCTTGAAAAGGGGTTATCTGTTTTGGCAAACGAGGGAAATTAAACCCAATATACATTGGACCCTTCAAGGTGTTAGCGAAAGTGGGAACCGTTGCTTACAGACTCAAACTACCTTAACAATTAAGCAGGGTTCATAGTACGTTTCACTTATCCAATTTAAAGAAGTGCTTGTCCGATGAAACACTTATGATTCCGTTGGATGAAATCCACATAGATGATAAGCTCCACTTTGTTGAAGAACCCGTGGAGATCATGGATCGTGAAGTCAAGGGGTTGAAGCAAAGTCATCCCATTATCAAAGTTCAATGGAAACTCTAGTAGAGGCTTGAGTTCAGCAAGGGAACGTGAAGACCAATTCAAAAAGAAGTATCCGCACCTCTTCACCAATCGCGCATCTTCATCCAATGCCATGTCTTAAAGCTTTAAGGACAAAGCTCCTTTAATGGGGGAATACTGTAACAATCTGTTATTTTAGGTCATTTTATAACTTCAATCTTTCAATTATTTATTTTTAGGGCTTTGCGCATTTACTTTTAATTTCAATCGTTTAGTTAAATCGCGTAAACTAAAAATCAATCAACGTAAACAGACATCAAACAAATAAAAATTTACGTCAAGCAAGTGATATATTTTACAAAAATAATAATTAACTTTTTATATTTTAATTTTTAAATACGTTACGAAAACAATTGACGTTCGCATTTTGAAACCTTTTTGCATACAAGTAAACCATTCTACCTATCTATACTCAATCAAATACCCACCATTATACCCAATACTAAAAAATTTATAAACTTATACCCACAACATATATGTGGCCGGATATATTCAACCAAAAACACACAAGTAATATCTACAACTTCCTTCTAGAATCATGCACATGTGCTAATATGAATTACAAGCAACCTTCTTACACAATATCAACTTCCTTACAACATACCATGCATTCTTACACAAAACCTCATCTCTCCCCATCCCTAGTCATTCCAACACCAATACTATGGTTTTGTTTAGTGGTTTTGCAAGATATTTTAGCTATAAATTGGATCCTATTTGCAAGACTTTCATTCACTCTCGTTTCACTAGAAAAAAAATCACAAATGTTCTTAACCATAACCCACGGCTCAAAATATATACCCAAAATAATTCATAGTTTTCATTTCAACAAGATTACAAGTATACAAGTGTGTTTAGGGTTATTATCTAAGGTGTATCAAGTGATTATACAAGTAAAATCAAGGGTTTAACAAGAAAAGAAATTAGGGTTTTCAAGGAAGAAACTAGGGTTTGATAAAAGGATTTTGGGTTAAAGATTTAGGTTTTAGTTTGTGTTTACTTCTACTTTCATTCACACAAGGTTTATAATCACAACTCATACCTTCATTTCAATTATTTTTATGCATACATATTTATTATATTGTTAAATCACCACTTAGTTATTATTTTATAAAGTTTATAAAATAAAACAAGTTTATACAAATCAAAGAAATACATATTCATAATGAAATGATGTTTAAAATATGTTAGACTACAAGAACACATTTTATTTGACATATTACAAGTGTTGGCTAAATTATATAATTAATTGTTAAAATAATTGTTACAAGTTTATTTATATGGTTTTATAGATAAATGATTGATTTGGACATTGGGCATAAAATAGATGGACATAAATTAGAGGACTTAAAATATACTAATGATGTTGTATTAGTGATTTTAGAGGACTTGTAATATTTATATCATATTAAAATGTATAAAATCAAATTATATATATATATATATATATATATATAATATATAGTAAAAAATATATATTCGAAGACATTTGAATAAACTGTTTTGACACCATTTATAAACATTTTATACACTTCAATAAATGATGGTTAACAACTTCAAGATGATTCGTCATATGACGAGAACTCGAAAAACGAAGCCATAACGAAGGATATGAATTTTACGAGATTTCGATAATTAAATATATATTAAAAACTGTTTTTATATAAGAGTTTATATAAACTATTTTGGCACAGATTTCTAGACAGTTCATAAATAATTTATTATGATAGATCATCTCGACATGATTTCGTACATATAAAGAACTCGAAAAACAGACGTAAAACGAATAGATCATCTCAATAGAAAACCGTGGATATAAAGTACACTAAAAACAGAATTAAAACGAAGGAGTTATGATTTTTACAAGATATTGATAATTAAGTTTATAAAAAGTAATTTTATAAATAACAGTTACTCTTGCTGTTCACGTACAGATTTTTATAAATATTATAATTATAATATTTTGATAGATTTTCTCAATACGAAACCGTGGGTATAAAGAACGTGTAAAACATAGTTAAAACAAGAAAGATATGATTTTATAACGATTCTATGCACTATTTTCCTGACATGAATATTGTTGGTTCGTTTCAATAATAACTTTATAAAACAATGTAGCATTACTTATATAATATTTATACATGTTTTTAACTTTATAAATATTATATTTACAAAATGATTAAACCATTTATATAATAACATTATATAAATAATAAAAAAATTAAATCATGTATTATTAAAAAATAATCAATTATTGGACAAAGTAATATTTTTGCGGACACATATATTTTAACATTAAATATCAAGCGTAACTTAAATATTGTTTCGACATTTATAATTTAAACAAAAACTATTAGGTGGTGATATAACTCTATAAATTATATGTTGTATTTATTCAAATACATTATACTCATACGATCTATAATTAATTAGGTTGCATTCGGATTTTGCTTGATGATTCTCTTATTTAATTTATATAATCAATTCATTCACTGAGGTGAGTTCATAGCCCCATTTTATACAATTATAATGATTTACAACTTTTGGGGTGAGAGACATGCATTTTTTTTACATTTGGATGCAAGTACACTTTTAAACAAATTACGAGTTTGCCTAAGTAGCGATAACCGACTATGCCCAAGAATCATGAACTGTCAATTACTGGAGGTAAGCGCGAGTGTTATAAATAGATCTATTTGGGATTGACATCCCCGTTCGGGTGAGTAGCGCTCACTAGTTTCGGTGTACCGAACTAACAGACGTATACCATGTCGGAACATTTTGGATGTTGCAGGTTGAACATCTACACGAGCACATTATTGGCATTATTTTGCAGACATACATGTTGTAGCTTCAGTGTCATTAGCTTAGGGAATCGTAATTACATTTTGAGATATTGTATGTGTTACATGTCTTACACTTTGAAATCTTGTGGTCCTCCTTTATACATTACTTAAACCTGTGAATTCACCAACTTTATGTTGACGTTTTAAAGCATGTTTTTCTCAGGTTAATAAGGTACAAGGGCAAGGATACATTGGGAGTCGTCATTTTGGGAGTTATATTGCATAAAGATTTGTGTGCATTACATTTGGGAAATATTTGTTATGTATTAAAATCTTTCCATTTTCAAGGATGAACAAGTTAAGCTTTGAGCTTTTGTAACAAACAATTTCATTAACTCCAATGTATCATTTTCAAACGACTCATTTAGAGGTCGTTCTCTCATATCTTGTGCCATTGATCTATAAAGTAACACTCGCAGACCCTTATTCCGCTGCGACCCAATTTGGGGGTGTTACAATACCACACCAACAGTTTGGGTTTTTGGATCTTCTAAATCAGTCACCATCAAGGATACTAACCTGGCTTTGATACCAACTGACGCAGAACGGAAGCGTGCTATAAATCCTAACTAGGGTTCAAGACGAATTACAAAGGGATAAAAGACTAAAAGTTGTGAATTTTATTGATTATCAAATATTGATTGACTACACAATAAACCCAAGCCCTATATTTATAGGAGAACTAAACTTGGGAAAAAAGTCAACAAGATTATTCTAGAATAAACAAAATAAAGAAACCAAATAAAAGTCAATAAACAAAATATGGAAACCATTTTTTCTTATTAATATTAAAATTAATGTTGTCTCCATCTTTAAGGTTATTTATTTTTGGCAGTTCCTTACTATTGCCACGCTCTTGAATCATGTCCATATATTCATTTGCTAGCTCTTGAATCATGTCCTCATCACATCTGATCACACATATTTGAATTTCATCGTATGTGTCTTTTGTCTGTAAGCATGAAAAACATAAAAGGGGATCATTTGTATACAATATACATACATATGTTGTATTTTCGATCACAACAACCTCGATATAACTCCCAACATCATGTGAGCCATACCAGCGAGTTTCGTTGAAATTATCTATTGATTCATAATTCTTATTTGGTAGTACTTATGATTGGATTTCATTCATTCAGATATTTGATAAAGAGTTATTAAACATATTGGTTATTTCTATATAAAACACTTAACTAACAATTATATGATCAATGAATATATGAGTTACAATTTATTTGACACGTAAATAGATATAGTTAAGGTTAACTTATTCATATATATTGACAATCTAAATAATGCTTGTAAGTTTGAATGAAAACAAGAATAGAAAAAAAAATATTTCACATCCCACATCGAATCAGTGAAACAAAAGGAAGACAATGTGATGTCTATAAAAACAAAGCCCAAGTATACTAGTGTATAATTATATAAAAATTAAATTGTAAAACATTTTATTATTTCACCTATTTTTTAAAACTTAAATACTAAACCGTTAATCGTTAAGCGAAAAAAACATACCATCACGATGAGCATTTAATTATCTTTCTATTTTCACGTTTTTTTGTTGTTGAAACTTGCATAAAAATATCACATGTGATTAAACACTAATTTGAATATTCGTATAAAATCACATGTGATTTAACACCAATATCGAATTACATGTGATTGCATTAGAATTAAATATCATATATGATTTAAAACTAGTATCTTGTGATTTTATCATATGTGATTTATCAGTAATATCATATGTGATTTAACACTAATATCACATGTGATTTTATTAGTGTTTAATCACATATGATATCTCATGCAAGTTTCAACAACGAAAAAAAGAAAAAAAGATGAACAAACAAAAAAAGTGAAAAAACGTGAAAAAAAGTTTGTCGAAGGTATATCAACGTAGATATCTATAGAAAGTTAATTAAATGCTCGTTGTGATGATATTTTTTTTTCGCCTAACTATTAACGGTTTAGGAGATACTAATATTCGAAAAAAAGAGGATGAAAATGGTTTTGAGTTTAATCTTATCTATTAGTTCAAGATGGAGATGGAGGGTGAGGATTAGTCATTTGGTATCCACGTAAACTTTGATATCCAAATGAACTTAAATCTTAGTTTTAAGTTTAACCTTTTATACTAATAGTAATTAAACTTTTACATCAAAATATTTTGAAACTACATATTCAACTCGATTAGCTCGTTTGGATCGAATAACTAAACGAGCTTTCGAACGAGTCGAGCTAAGTAATAGTTTAAAAAGCTCGGCTCGTGAAATTATTCGAGCTCGAAAATTATCAAGCTCGACTCGAGTTAAACATGCTCGAGCTCGAGTAGCTCGTTAAAAGTTTGACTCGTTAACAACCCCTAATGGTGATCATCATGAGACCACAAACCCCACTACCACATTAGTTTTCTCTTTGTACGACAACTTCTTTACCAACATAGTGTAACAAAGAGAGCGGGAACACCACCAAAAACATACCTAATTTACCTTTCAAAAATCAATTAAATAAAATACTCGCACACACAACCATATGCATAAACCCGGTCGATCAAGCGATTGATTCACGCTTTTTGTCCACTATAGGCGCGTCCCTTATGAAATGGTGTAGGAGAAGGACTAGTCTCTTTTGGTGCCACATAGGATGGGGACTCAGTCGAGAGTCTCCCATACACACTGGCTTATTCTTATATACTTAACAACTACCAAGAAAATGGCCAGATTAGTGGTTTTAGGTAAATTAAGATTCATTGATTACCGTACTAGCTTCGTTCCAGAAATTAAACAACACATAATACTTGATATTTTTTAATAAGAGCAAGGGGTGTAATGGCATGCCATTTGGGCCTCACCCATTGCCACCTCAGCATTCTCATTTTCAACACTAACACCTCAAAACACACCCCTTCACTCACAACACCTCACAACATGTCATTTGGGCTCCACCCACTGGTATGTGCTTAAATACACATACCTTTTACCTAATAAAACGAGCTAAAAAGACCAATAATGAACGAAAATAACATAAAAATGCATTGTATATGTGTATTTTGTCATTTGTGTCTTGCAGGTACGGATATTAAATGAAAGGACAGAAACAAGACTAATACGGAAAAAACCGAGCACGGGAATGGAAAGAGTGTAAGAAATCAAAGCCGAAGGCGTATACATCCTTAATGGGCCAACCCGTACCCATTTTTTATGGGCCGGGTCAGCCCATTAACTTTGTAACTATACTAAACATATGCCTAACCCAATTATAAAATTAAAAGTCCAATCCATTATATCATTAACCCATCCTGGCCCAATGCAATTATAATAAGCCCAAACTCAACCCGTGTCCAAGTCAAACATCAATAAAACGGGTCAACTTTTACTATTCATTATCCCCCTTTTCCCTCCCATTTTCACCTGCAAGTTACACAGGGTAAATTCACTCCACACAACCACGCTCTTCCATCCTTCTAGAAGTACAAATACTAACACCTCTGACACTCTCACTTAGCCACGCTGGCAATCCCACACAATATCATTGGTTGATTAGACGTGTACTTGATCCAACGATGCTAAATTGATGGATTGAAGATGGTTATGATTGAAGGGTCGAGATTGAAGATTGGGGAGCGTCTCAAGGCTCTAGATCCTTCCACTCCTCACTATAAAAGGAGGCCTCCACACACAGAGTTGGGTGTGTAGTTGTTGCTTAAGCTTTTTAGTAATTAGGTAGCGATTTAGTAGCTTATAGTTTAATTTTCATGTAAATTTTCTTTTCAATGTATTGTAAACGTTTGGATTATTAATAAAATTGTGTTTGATTTAAATTCGTGTTTTATTCATTGTCTTTACTTAATGCACTTATGGTTTAAATAAGCTCAAATTCAGTCTAATAAGCTCTTTAAGCTCTCAATTACTACATAAGCTTGCTTATACTCAGTTAAGCCTCCAAAAGCTTAACTGAGTTTAGACATTCACTTTAATTCCCCCTAAAATACCTCAGCTTTTAATTTGGATGATAAGCCAATAATGGATGGGCTTATTGGACCTTACTAGCTTGTGCAAACAAGCTAGAGCTTGTAGATTTAAGCTCTTAAGAGCAATTTAGATTCCTGTTTAGCTGGAATCAAGGTACAACTCTTATTTCATTTTCTAGCTTATTTTCATATTCAGCTTATCGCACTGCTTATCTGCTTATGCCTGCTTATTAATTGCTTATCTGAGCTTAGTATGTCTTATTTTATCTTAAAATGTTTAAATGTTAGCTTAGTAGGAGTTTGAATTAAGTTTTAAAGTTTTTAGAGTTAATACTGCTAGTTATTGGTCTAAATTGCTTATTAATAGTAGCTTATCAATTAGTGCTTATTTCTGTTAGGTTAATGCTTATTTGTCCTTAAAATAGTAAGTGCTTAATCTGTTTTCCATATTCTTAGCTTATTTGAGTCTGTTTTGGCTTATTAATGAGTTTTCATATTTTAAGGGGGTGTTTGGCACAAGCAGCACTAACACTTGTTAGTGCTGCCTAAGCCACTTTGGCCTTTTAATCAGTTTTAACCAGCTTAAACTTGGTCTATAAGTCAGCTTTCATAAGTTTTTAAAGTTTAAAAATAAAGTTTAAGGTTCAAAGAATCCATGGTTTGAATCTGTGGTTTTCTAGTTTGATAACCAAGCTTATTTGTTTAGATTTTGATTAAGTGCTTGTAGGTGTTGTTTTCTTGCTTGTTTTTAGGCTCAATATGTAGTAGAATATAGTTAGCATAAGTGTGCTCTTGTCTTTTTAATTTTAGTCTTAATCTGTCAAAGTTTATAGGTCTATTTTCAAAGTTTAAAAGTCCAGTTTTCAATAGCAGATTTAGATTAGACTAAGCTTGTTTTAGAATCTGAAGTTGATAGTTTAAGTCCATTAGATATTAAGCTTCATCTGTTTTTAATTTTTGAGTTTTTAAATCAACTTATTCAAGCTTAAAATCAGGGCTGCAAATTGCCATTTAACATAAAAAAAAACCAAAAAGAATAGTTTAAACTGCCATTTTCATTTCTTTTTTCTAGCTTAATCTTTTGGCTAATTTTCTTTAATTAAGCTTATTTGTGTTAACTAAGTACAATATTTGATCTGTTTTTGCCTGTTAGCTTATTACTAGTGCTTATTAGATCTATAAGTTAGCTTAGAGTAGGTAAAAAATCCTTTTGAAGTGTCCTTAGAGTCTGCTGTTCTATTGCCCTTAGTATGCTTTCCAGCTTATCTGGCTAGCTTATTTGTTCATCTAAGTGCTTATTAGGACTAGATTTCCATCTGTTTTTAGCTTATTAAAATGTTAAGTGCTCATTCAGTCCAAAAAGATCAAGTAGCCTAAGTCATTTGCTAAGCAGTCTTAATTTAGGCTTTTTCAACTGTTTTGCTTTTAAGTTCTTTTTCAGCTTATTTGTTTGCTTAATTTCTAGTCATTAGGGCTTATTAGGTATAGGATTAGGTCTGTTTTTAGCTTATTCAATCTTCTATTTGCTTATTGAGTCCTAGAGTCCAATCAGTTTTAGCTTAGTGTTAAAAAGCTTAAAAGCCATTTCTGTCACTTTTTCAAATAGCTTTTCCTAGCTTAATTTTAAGTTGTGTCAAAAAGCTTTTTATTAAAGTTTGTCATTTAAGCTTAATCTTTAGCTTTTTCAAAAGAAAAATAAAAAAAATGTTTTATCAAAAAGAAAGGTCACAGGGTTCGAACCTGTGACCTCTCCTTCACACACACAAAGCCTCTACCACTATGCCCTTGGGACTTTTCTGTTAAACCTTTGCACTTTTAATTACTTATGCAAGCATTTCAGTTTTTGCTTATTCGTGCCTAATTGCTTATTTTCTGCTTATTTGTTCAGCCACTTTTCCAGTTTTTAATTTTCTTAGATTCTACATAGTTTAAAGTAATTTTCCTAATTTTTCCAGATTTTTAATAATTAGTTTACTATTTTTAACATTTAATTTAGATTAAATTAGTTTTTAATTCATAAAAAATAAAATCAAAATCAAAAAAATATAATTTCTTTTTCAAAAATTATTTTAATTCATTTAGGTTTTATAGATTTGCAATTTGAAGTCTTAGGGTTAAATTTGATGTTTTAGGTATTTAGTCGCGTTTAATTTAGCGTAGAATTTAATAGCTTTAAATGTTTAATTCCCGTTATTTCTAGTTTAGCGTGCCTTTTATTTAGTTTCTCTTGCATTTTTAGAATTAGAAATCAAAAACGAAAATATTCGATATTCAAGCATCAAACAAAACACTTTTGTGAATTTCAAATTCACCTCTTGTCGGGATACGACATCCGGGAGATAAAATATTGTTTGTCCTCAAGCAATTTTCTTATCAAACGGGATACTCTCTATACTATAATTAATTTGAGATATTTAGGATATATATTTTATTATATATAGACTATTTGGATCGAATCAAATTTTTGGCGCCGCTGCCGGGGAGAGGTGTACGATTTTCGCGAAGTATTTGAAGTTAGTGCCTTGAAGATCCTTCCCCGTGAAGTTATTGTTTATAATTTTCTATTTTCTTTTATAAAAACCATAAAAATACAAAAATATTTTGTTTTCAATTTATTTTATAAAATACCAAAAAAAATTGAAAAACTCAAAAATAACCGTTGTGTCACTTGTGAAAACGGCTACCCTTTAGATTCACAAACTATAAGAGAGGTTTAAGGAGGGTCGATCCAACGAACTTCGACCCGAAAGGAGAAGGTTTTTAAAACGCTTCGCGCTTACCCGCTCCTCCGCTTCTTTGTGCGTTTTTCTAGAGAGCTACCGTACACTTGTTCGATTATCGGTTACAAAAATATTTTCGTTTTATCTTATCTTGTTTTTAGTGCATGAGCACTCGCTCTACTTCTTCTAATCTATTTTCTCCGCTTCGAGACCCCGAGAGTCTTATTCGACGAAGAAATTTAGGTGAACCGTCATCTCTTTTCGACTTCGAAGAAGTTATGAGCATTCCTTATAATAACATGGGACCGCCTCCTGCGGGGCCCCCTCCTCCACCAAATAATGGTCCACCTCCGATGGTGAGACCTAATGGGCTAGCTCCCCGATCGATGGAGGAGTTGTGCCAACCGTCTGTAGATGGACGGGGCGGACCAATTGCCCCGATTCCAATTCAACCTACGGATTTTGGACTTCGTCATCACATGATACAACAAGTTTAAAATACTTGCCAATTTCACGAATTACCAGGCGACGATGCTAATAGACATATTGATAAATTTTTGGAAATTACTCAACATATGAAACAAAATGGGGTCTTCGATGACGCCCTTCGCTTGTCTCTTTTCCCATATTCCTTGACGCATCAAGCTATCGCATGGTAGATCGCCTTCCAAGGAATTCCATCCACTCTTTCGATGATATGATGAGGAAATTTCTCTCGAAATATTTTCCTCCTTCCATGGTGACTAAATTAAGGAACGAGATCACGAAATTTGAGCAAAAACCGCACGAATCATTATTCGAGGCATGGGAGCATTATAAATTGTCAATTGATCGGTGTCCTAACCATAACATGCTTTTAGTTACACAAATTGATACGTTTTATAATGGTTTGACATTAAGTCATCGGGACACCATCAATGCTGCAGCGGGATGAACTTTTATGCAAAAGACACCGGAAGAATGTTACGAATTGATCGAGAACATGACCGCTCACCACAACCATTGGGACACTTCAGCAACTCGAGACGAGACGTCTAGAAATATCTCTTCTACTACTACTACTACTACTACTACCGAGAGTCCGAAAGTTGTTCGACAATTGGAAATGATGAATAAGAATTTTGTAGAGATGATGAGACAAATACAAACGATCAAATCTGTTGATACGAAATGCGAGTATTGTGGTGGTCCCCATTCCTTTACCGAGTGCCCAGCCGCCTATGGCTACACTCAAGAGGCCGCATATGCTATTACGAGTAACCACAATTTGGGGGGTAATGCCTACCACAAGGTGACCGTAATTTGCTTAGCTATCGCTCGAATAATTACCTCGGACCACCCGGTTTCAATCAACCGAATGTGCAAAATAATCAAAACCGATACAATCAAAATCAAAATCAAGGGAATTTTCAAGCTCCAAACAATCAAGGAAGAGGGAAAAACTTCAATCAAGGAAACAACAATTTTTAAGCTCCGAATTTTCAAGCCCCGAATTATCAAGCTCAAGTTGGACCTTCGAATGAGTTAACGAACTACATAAAGAGTAATGAAGCTACTTTGAGAGCAATGCAAACTCACGTGACTAACATGAAGACGGAATTGCGAAATGAGTTCAAATCTACGATTGATGCAAGAACCAACAAGATAGAAAATCAAAACAATCAAATAATGAACATATTAACTAATATGCAAAATCAAAAATTCCTCGGGTTTGGGATCACTTCCTAGTAATACCGTTGCTAACCCGATAGGAGATGTGAAAGCTATTACCACCCAAAGTGGTGTTGCTTATGATGGACCTTCAATTCCACTTACTCCTTCTTCTCTCCCGAAGGAAGTGAAACGTGAAACCGAGGTGACAAAGGACAAGGTGCAAAATACAAGTTTAGGAAGTACCGCACACGTCCAACCTCCGGTTGTCCAAGACCCGATTCCGGAGCCCGAAGTTGCTCCGAAGCCTAAACCTAAACCGTCGATACCTTATCCTTCGAGGCTTAACGACCAGAAGCTCCATGAAAAAGATGATAATCTAGCTTCGAAATTTGTTGAAATCTTTCAGGAATTACATTTTCGCGGATGCTCTTCTACATATGCTGAAATTTGCTTCAATGTTTAAAAGTCTCTTAAATAATATAGAAAAATTGTTTGACTTAGCTAAAACACCGGTGATGAGAATTGTTCGGCGGTTATCCTAAAAAAGTTGCCCGAAAAACTTGGAGACCCCGGCAAGTTTCTTATTCCATGCCATTTTCCGGAGATAGTTGAATGCTTAGCCTTGGCCAATCTTGGTGCAAGCATCAACTTGATGCCTCTTTCCATATGGAAGAAGCTCTCACACCCCGAACTTACTCCTACTCGAATGATTCTTGAACTTGCAGACCGATCGACTACTAGTCCATCCGGAATTGCCGAAGATGTCTTTGTAAAAGTAGGAAAGTTCCATTTTTTGGCCGACTTCGTAGTCGTTTTGTTGATCCTCGGGTTCCCTTAATTCTCGGGAGACCCTTTTTGAGGATGACACGTGCTTTGATTGATGTTTATGGTGAAGAATTAACTCTCTGAGTTGATGATGAAGCTATAACCTTTAAAGTTGGTCAAACTTCGAGATACTCCTACAATAATGCTAAATCGGTTAATCGAATCGATGTCATCGACGTTTCATGTGAGGAGTATGCTCAAGAAGTGCTTGGATTTTCGGATAGTTCTACGAATGGCAATCCCACTCCGTCTTTAGATCTTATCATTTCTACTTCTTTCCCCTCTCTCACTCCCTTTGAAGGAGGTGACTTCATTTTAAAAGAAATAGAAGCTTGTCTTACAAATGACTCAATTCCACCGGGAATTGATGATGCCGACTTTGATCCGAAGGGAGACCTTCTTCTACTCGAGAAGTTATTAAATAATGATCCATCATCTCCCCTCTCTCCGAAAGAACTTAATTTTGAGGAACTTAAAACGATTAAATCTTCTATCGATGATCCTCCGGAGCTTAAGCTCAAGGATTTACCGTCTCATCTTGAATATGCGTTTTTAGAAGGAACCGATAAATTACCCGTCATAATGGTAATTTATAAAGAATTAAAAGATGAAGAAAAGGCCGCCCTTTTAAAGGTTCTTAAATCACACAAACGGGCCATCGCATGGAAAATCTCCGACATTAAGGGTGTAAACCCTCGTTTTTGTACTCACAAGATCTTAATGGAGGATAATTTCAAACCAGCGGTTCAACATCAAAGAAAGGTGAATCCAAAAATTCATGAGGTTATCAAAAAGGAAGTTATCAAACTCCTTGATGCCGGATTGATTTACCCTATCTTCGATAGTCCGTGGGTGAGTCCCGTTCATTGTGTGCCTAAAAAGGGTGGTATGACTGTAGTTAAAAATGAAGATAATGAGTTGATTCCTACAAGACTAGTTACCGGATGACGTGTTTGTATAGATTATCGAAAGCTTAATGATGCGACTCGTAAAGACCATTTCCCGTTGACATTTATGGACCAAATGCTCGAAAGACTCGCGGGAAATGAATACTATTGATTTTTAGATGGATTTTCCGGATATTTTCAAATTCATATTGACCCGCAAGACCAAGAGAAGACTACCTTCACTTGCCCTTATGGGACGTTTGCTTACCGACGTATGCCTTTTGGTTTATATAATGCTCCGGGCACGTTCCAAAGGTGCATGATGGCCATTTCCCACGACATGATCGAGGAAACAATGGAGGTCTTCATGGACGATTTCTCGGTCTTCAGGGATTCTTTCTCGTCTTGCCTTTCCCATTTAGACAAAATGCTAAAACGGTGCGAAGACACCAACTTAGTTCTAAATTGGGAAAAGTGCCATTTCATGGTAAAAGAGGGCATTGTCCTCGGCCATAAGATTTCTAAGTCCGGGATTGAGGTCGACAGAGCTAAAGTTGATGTTATAGCTAAACTCCCTCATCCGACTTCCGTTAAAGGCGTTCGAAGTTTTTTAGGTCACGTCGGGTTCTATTGTCGATTTATTCAAGTTTTTTCTAAAATCGCCCGGCCGATGACCAATCTTCTTGAAAAAGAAACCCCGTTTATTTTCTCAAAAGAATGTATTGAAGCGTTTAATATACTTAAAAAGAAGTTAACCGAAGCCCTGATTTTAGTTGCCCCCGATTGGGACCTACCATTTCAAATTATGTGCGACGCTTAGTGATTTGGTAGTGCCAGTCTTTCTGGGGCAACGTATGATCCCAAACATTTTCAGCCTATACACTATGCTAGTAAGACCATGACAGATGCTCAAGCACATTACACTACGACGGAAAAAGAGTTATTAGTCGTGGTGTATGCTTTCGAGAAATTTTGGCCTTACTTAGTCTTATCAAGATGCTAAGCCGAGATTTCTCCGGTGGATTCTCCTACTCCAAGAATTTGATGTCATTATTCGTGATAAAAAAGGAGCGGAGAATCTCGCGGCCGACCATTTGTCTAGATTAGAAAATCCTCATCAAGGTGATCTCGAGAAAAAGGAAATTAACGAAACATTTCCTCTCGAGACTCTTGGTATGGTTACCTTTCGTGGTGATTCTAGTACCCCATGGTTTGCCGACATTGCAAATTACCATGCGGGGAATTTTGTTGTGAAAGGGATGTCGTCCCAACAAAAGAAAAAGTTCTTTAAGGATGTTAAGCATTATTTTTGGGACGACCCCTACTTGTTTAGAATTGGTGCGGATCAAGTGATTAGACGATGTGTTTACGGCCAAGAAGCCGTTGATATCCTCACGGCTTGCCATAATGGACCCACCGGGGGACATCATGGTGCGAACTACACCGCTAAGAAAGTCTTTGATTCCGGTTTCTATTGGCCGACTATTTACCGAGATGCCCATGACTTGGTCACACGGTGTGACACTTGTCAACGTCAAGGCAAAATCTCGCAAAAAGATGAAATGCCTCAAAATGCAATTCAAGTATGCGAGATCTTTGACGTATGGGGCATCGATTTTATGGGACCGTTCCCGTCTTCTCGAGGAAACAAGTACATTCTCGTGGCCGTCGACTACTTGTCTAAATGGGTTGAAGCAAAAGCGCTCCCCACTAATGATGCCCGAGTCGTTGTTAAATTCTTAAAATCTCTTTTTGCCCGATTTGGAACTCCTCGTGCTATAATTAGTGATCGCGATACCCATTTTTGTAATGATCAATTCGCTAAAGTCATGCTTAAGTATGGAGTTACCCACCGACTTTCTACCGCGTATCATCCACAAACTAGTGGACAAGTAGAGGTTTCAAATCGTGGTTTGAAACGTATTTTATAAAGGACCGTAGGCGAAAATCGTGCTTCATGATCCGATAAGTTAGATGATGCATTATGGGCCTTCTGTACCGCATTCAAAACACCCATTGGGTGCACTCCTTATAAGCTCGTGTACGGAAAGGCTGTACTTAGAGAGCCATTAAACATGAACTATGTTACCATAGCAACTGATCCACCGAGACCATCAAGTACAACCCCGTAGAAAGCTACAAAATTTGGATGATGAAGATATGCAAGCTTGATTGCTTCAGTACATAAGTCTACCCTGTTGGTAACACAAATTTTATTAGAGAAATATGTGTAAGAGAACAAAGTGAAAGGATAACAAATTTATGAGAACACACACCATGTGTTATTGTTCTGACGCTTTCCCTGCAAAACATGTTCGTTTATCCGTTTAATCGCAACATCCTTTCCTCTCCACTTTTCGTGGTAAACAGTTCCAAATGTACCATGACCCAGTTCACGAAGCTTATCGAAGTCACTATTCTTGATAATCTACATAGAGAAGTGAGAAAAAATCATTTGCTAAAAGTACCAAAATGCAAAAATTCATTAGGTGAAACTACAGTGAGCCTTTGAATAAACTATTAGACCTTATTCTCTCGATAACATCATCTAAATATACTTTAAGCAAACACTCGATGTTCTTGGAAAAATACACATTAATGATCATCTATCAAAATCACGATGAGAAAAAGTTAAAAATATCAAATTAATGCAAACTAATGACAAATCATACCCAAGTAGTTTCATCTGCTGGA
>BQNB010018848.1:2690-67701 GCA_026074375.1 Tanacetum coccineum | reverse complement strand
AACTCCTTTTTAGTAGATCTAAAAATGATATCATCAACATATACTTAAACTAGTAGAATATCACTTTTGACTCTTTTAATAAACAAATTCTTATCTATCTGACCTCTCTGAAATCCATTGTCTAATAAATAGGTAGAGAAAGTCTCATAACAAGCTCTAGGAGCTTGATGTAGACTATATAATGCCTTTTCTACCTTATAAACTCTGTCAGGGAACTCTGGATCTTCAAACCCTGGAGGTTGATAGACTTAAACTTCCTCTTCAATCTTGCCATACAGAAATGCACTCTTCACATCCATCTGGTATACTACAAAGTCTTTTAATGAGGCATGGGCTAAGAACAGCCTAATTGCTTCAATCCTAGCAACTAGAGCAAAAACCTCATCATAATCTATTCCATCTTCTTGAGTGTAACCCTGTGCAACCAGCCTTTCCTTGTTTCTAATCAAAATACCGCTTTCATCTTTCTTGTTCCTGTACACCCATTTAGTACCAATGGCTCTTTTGCCATGTGGTAAATCCACCAGAGTTAAGATCAATATAGACCCAATATTTGTCATAGACCCAATGAACCAATCCTAGCCACTCATTTTTTTATCAAAAATAAAAAAACCCATTTTTCACCTTTTTTTTAAATAAAATATCTTACAAACGGTAAATCGTCACACGACAAAAAATACACCATCGCGACGAGTATTTTTTTATCTTTCAGTAGACGGGTGACACGATATACTTTCGAGAAACTTTTTTTCGATTTTTTTTTCAGTCACGAATTGCGAAAATCATATATGATTCGTATGACGAATCATATATGATTCGTACAACGAATCATATATTATTTCATAAAATCATATATGATTTCATAAATCATATATGATTTTATAAAATCGTATATTACTTCATAAAATCATAAAAAAAGTTCGTCGAAAGTACATAGTGTCGCCCCTCTATAGAAAGATAAATTAATTCTCGTCGCGATGATATTTTTTGTTTTGCGTAACGATTAACAGTGTTAGTGTGTGAGATATTTAATTTTTAAAAAAGAGGTGGAAAGTAGGTTCATTGGGTCTATGACAAATATTGGGTCTATATTGAACTTTTGGCACATACACTAAGAGGAAGGAGTATCATGGCTTGTCATGGCCTTTTAATCCAAGCTTTCCACTAACTCATATTACCCTCCATGAAGTTCAATAAAAATCATGCATCAAGCATAAAAGTATAAACTAGCAGTATTAATAATGACTAGCAGTAGTAATGACCTTCCCCTAAAATAGTGCATAAACATCTTCAATTCTGTAGGCTCTCTGTAATGATTACTGATGAAGAAAACTGAGTATAACAAACTTGACGTAGAAGTAGAATAACCCAAACTTATGTCTTACATCTTGTACTATCCACTTAATTCAAACATATAAATAAATCGTGAAATATAAAGTAGATCGCAACCTCTGACAATTATCCTCAATCTATCTATGAGACACCAGACCAAATAGATAGCAAATGTGAGCATTGAGCACCATAAGTTAGATCACACACCTTTGCTAGATTTGTCAAGTCTTCATCACATCATTTCTAAGCACGAACAAGTTACCTCCAAATGTTGTAAGCCATTTGAGATATGATAAGAACACAAACCTGTGAAACTCCACTTCAACTCCAAATAAGTGATAAACAATCTTCTTCGTAACCAATTAATCCAGAAATACAAGCCTTTTAAACATTTAAGAACATTTAAACCAAATCAATCTGTTAGTGTTGTCTAACTTCTTCAAAGTCAGCCAAGAACCAAACTGTAACACCCCCATTTTTGAAATATAGCAGCGTCAGCGTAATCGTGGTGTATTTTACTAATAAAGATCAACAGACATAAAATTATAATTTTGACAAATAGAACATTATATCATTATAAGAAAAAAAAAAAGAACTCATAAAGAGACATTTTATGAAAATTTAGTTTATCATTTAATATAATCAAAGTTTTACAAAAGCAGGTCCAAAAAAATCTAAGAAATATAAAGTTTAAATAAACCAGTTTATCCCTCTCTAATCCTGCCACTTATCCGTTTCCATTAGTTTAAGCACAATTACCTGAGATAAACATTCTAAATAAGGAATCAACACAATGGTTTTAGTGAAAATTCATAGGTTTATGATAAATAGTTTGAATACAAGTTATCAAAATAGTGGGTTACGTTGTTATACACCTATAATTGTAATAATTGCAATGAGTACAATTATCATGGAAAATAGTATTATCATGGAAAACAATATTATCATGGAAAACAATATTATTTCCCTAAGCTCATGAATCATATATTTAAACTCAATAGAACCGAGAGCCTCTATCCGAAGACATACTGGGAGCTACTACCCAAAGAGATACTGGGAGCTATTACCCAAAGAGATACTAGGAGCTATTACCCAAAAGAAACTAGGAAATGTCCTTTATGGGAAAAAAGGAGGTGAACTTATGCAATAATATAGTCAGAATAACATATCAAAAATCAAAATCACTTATGTTTTAATTTGTATAAAACAACATTTATCCCCCTCGCGGGTTTATAAACATATAAATAAGTAAAGGCGCGGCTAATAAACCTTACCTTAATAGTACCAAGAAATCTGATTGATGTAAAAAGTATAATATCGTGAAAGTAACAGGCAAATCGCCTCTGCACAACCTGGGGTAATATGTTAAGTCTTAGTGGTGATGTTATGTTTCAAAACTTCATGATGTTTAACGTACATGTTTGATTTATCGATTTATGGAAATATTGTATCACTGTTCGGGCTATCATAATCCAGAGGCCATGTAGTATTGTTTGAGGAGTCAGGGCACTCTGAATCGTAAACCCAACAAACTCGTCAAAACAAATACTCAAATGGAACCCCTCACATGAAACTCCCTAGTAACGTGATACGATAAGATTTTAAGTTTCTTCAAAAGCTAGTCGGTGATAAATTACGTTAAATATATAACGTAATTGATTTATAATGCGTTCCGATCGATGATTAATAACGATTAATGTGTTTGGGTTTTTGAAATATTAAAAATAAAGAAGTTTTATAATATTAATATATATTTTATAATTTGTATAAAAATATTATATTTTATATTTTTAAGAATACAAAAATGGCAATATATACCCTTGGTTTATAAACTTTTACAAATTAGTCGCTTATGTATAAAGAATATAAATTTTAAACCTTAACTTTGAAAATTGGCAAATAGGTCCTTATAGTTATAACTTTAGGAAAATGACATTTACAGCCCCTTTAGTTATAATTTTCAAAAAGTTACGATATATACCCCTTGCATGGAAATAATTTACAAATCAAGTCCAAAAAGCCATGCAAGCTTATTTTAGGATTCCAAATGATATTTGTAGGTTAAAGCTATTAGAATAAGCAAAAATAAAATGTTCTAACGTAAGAAAAGTTTAGAAAAAAGATTCGTTAGCTAGAAAATCAAAATGGATCGTTTTTATGGTTTTAATAAAAAACACATCGGTTTGAAGATTCAAAGCTTCAAACAAGAGTTTATATATGATCTTAAGAGTATTATGAAAATTCTAATACAGATTATAGCTTATTGAATAAGAACTAAGCTTACTTGGCTATAAATGGGTCAAAATGGGGTTTTCGGGTTCGCACGCCTAGTAACGACTTCAAGGGCTCCTTTTTCTTGATTCTTAGCTTCTATTTTGAGCTTAGGGACTTCACTTGATCCTTCTTGGTCTGAGTTAAAACTCCATTATTATACTTGATGAGTTTTGAGGTATGTTTGAATGGTTTGTATGGATTCAGCTATTTATAGGGTTGAAACACCCTTGGTGCCCAAGTTTTAGCTATAAAGGGTGTCAAGGACGTAGATAGAATATCTAATGGATCTAATAGGTGATGTTGTAAGCTAGAAGTGTTGATTTGCAAAGGTGGTAAAGGTATATGATGATTTCATCAACAAGGAGTCACAAGGAGGTGTCTAGAAGCCTTGGAGCTTAAGGGTGGTGATGGAGGTGCTTGTAAGGTGCTAGGGTGGCTGCTAGGTGATCTCATGGTGATGCAAGGGAGGTGATTGAGGTGTTTGGTTGCTAAAAATGGGTAAAAATACAAGAAAAGGGGTGTCAGGTTTCATTTCATTACAGTTTAGGAGTTTTAGGGTTTTAATTCATGTTATGGTTAGGGTTTAAGATATTTTAGGTTTAGGATTAGTGGTAGGATTAAGGTTTAAAAGGTTTAGTTTTTAAGTTTTAGGGCTTAGTTTTTAGGTTTAAAGTGCAATTAGGGTTTTAGGTGTTTTGTTTTAGGGTTAAGTTTGATTTAGGGTTTTTAGATTACTTAGGGTTTTTAAGTTTGAGGATTTAAGGAGTCTTGCTTTTAAGTGCTTGTACCTTGGTTAAAGTGGTGTAAGAAACTAGAATGAATTGGAAGTAAAATAACATATTTTGACTTTCTTGGCATTATTGACATTGTACATTAAGCTTTAAAAGCTGTACATTGTTTTTGGAGGAAAAGTTATTAAAATATGGTTGCATTGTACACTTGTAACACATTGATTGTAAAAAGGCTATACATACATTCATTTTTTAATGTAACTACATATAATTAGGTTTTGACGTTACGTAATGTTAATGCTTGATTTTGAAATAACGTTTTGAAAAGTTACATTAAATGGGTAATGTACTTGGTAAAAATGAGATTAAAGATATTAGACCTTGACATAAAATGATGATTTACATGAGTAACATAGATGGAATAGTCATATGTAGTTGCTGTAGTCTCGTTTACTTTAGAATGTAAAGTAGGTTACATAATGGAATGGAATAAAAACGAAAAATATTCTCGTGAAAAAGGTTTTACTTAATATAGTAAGTAGATATTACATTGATGAAAATACTAGAAACTTACGGGTTGTTATAGTTTCCCAACCTTACAGATATCTCGTCCATAGATTTAGTTGAGTGATGGAGTGATGGTTTGGAAATAGAAGTCCTTAGTTTTTGCAGTCCCGCAGGTCAGAGACATACTACTTTGGTTGCAAGTCTGACACTTAATAGTGCAAACTCCTGTGTGATGCGGGGTGCATCTTGTACACAAAGGAAGGATTTCATGGTACCTTTTTTTTCAGTATACCTTTTGTTCTTAGTTAGGGTGGCAGCATAAGTTCTAATAGTTTCTTGCCTTCTATTCTGCTGTTGGTAGTAATCATTATTATGGTTGTGATTGTTGTGGTTATTTTGATAGCTTTCATTGTTGTGATTGTTGGAGAGGTTATTGTTTTTGGATCATTAGGGTAGTTGTTGTTGTCGGTGGTGTTTCTTCTATCCTCAAACTTTCATTTGTGTAGAATTGTGTTTTATTACCTGCTCCATCAAACCTCTGGGTATGGTAATGGCTTCCTCTAGAGTTTAAGGCTTTAAAGCGGTAACATTTCCTTCAATACTTCTGGGTAATCCCCCGATAAATAATTCCATGAGTTTCTCATAATTTGGAACCATAGTTATGCATAAGACTGCTAATTCCTGGAATCTTCTAACGTAAGTTTTGAGATCATTTCCTTTCACAGCCAAGTTGTAAAATTTGTCTTCTATTTTCTTGACTTCAGTTCAAGGGCAATACTTATTGGTCAAGAGCCTTTTCAATTCGGTCCAGGTGATCCTGTTGGCTTGTTCTATTCCAATATGTTGGGCGTATGATTCCACCAGAAAAGGTGTCATCGATTAGAGTAACAGTAGAAATTTGGTGTTTAAAAAATACTATGTCTCCTCGGACACAACTTTGCTACGAGAAAATACTAATTCAATACGTTTAAACCAGCGGATAAGGCCAACAGCTCCTTTTGTACCATTGAAATAGGAAGGTTGACAACTCATAAACCCTTTGTAGTTACTTATTACATTCCTATTGGTATTTGCCATGGTAGCAGCTTGTGCTTCCAGAGCTGCAGCAATACCATCAGAATGGTTGTGCATGTTTTAGATATTTATAGGGCTTAGAAAGCCTTACTGCCCAAGTTTTATGTTGATTAGTGTCAAGGCTAGATGACATGATTCATGGAAGCTAGTATGATGAGTAATGAGAGCTAGAAGGGTGGCTAAGCAAAGTGGAAGGTATTGTGGTGGTTTCTTGTAAATGGAGGACAAGTAGGTGACAAACCACCTTGGTGGCCAAGTATATTAGCAAGGAGGTGATGGAGGTGCTTGTAATCTATTTAGGTGGCTGCTTGGTGATGTCATAGAGGTGCTTGAGGTGCTTGGTTGCTTAAAAATGGGTAAAAATGAAGTAAAAGGGTGTCGGGTTTATTTTATTTTGGGTTAGGGTTTTAGGGGATTAAGGTTTAGGGTTTAGGATGAATTAAGGTTTAGGTTTAAGGTTTAAAAGTCATGCATTAAGTGCGTGTACCTTGTGTTAAAGTAGTGTAAAGTTTAAACATGGTTTAGGAGCTTAAATGACCTAATTGGACTTTTTTGCATTATTGACTTGCTTATTGTGTTTTAGAAAGTTGTAGCTTGATTTAGGAGGGAAAAGATATTTAAATGTGGTGCATTGATACTTGTAAACATGTTTTAAAGGCTTGTACTTTCATTTTATATGTATACATTACATATAATTAGGGTTTTGATATAAACGTTAACGTTTAATGCTTGTTTTGATATAACGTTTTGAAAAGTACGTTTTAATAGATAATGTTCTTAGTAAAAATGATATTAAGATATAGACTTGACATATTAGGATGTTTACATGATATAAACATAAATAGAGATGACATTGATAGAGGTTGCGTGGGCTCGTTTACTAGGTTACATAATGGAATGGAATAAAAACGAAAAATATTCCCGTGAAAAAGGTTGTACTTAATATTGTAAGTAGATATTACATTGATGAAAATACTAGAAAATTATGGGTTGTTATAGTCCCCTAAACTTACAGAAATCTCATCCCGAGATTTAGTTTTTGTAGTCCCTAGTCAGATGACCCACTTTGTTGCAAGTCTGACACTTGACAGTGCAAACTCCTGTGTGATGCAGGATGCATCTTGTACTCAAATGAAGGTTTCCATGGTACCTTTTGTTTTCAGTATACCTTTTATTCCCAGTTGGATGGAAAAAGTAGTTATAGTTTAGGTTTTACCCTTGTTATTTATAACCATGAGCTCTGATACCAATCTGAAACACCCCTATTTTTGAAATATAGCAGCGGAAGCTAATTTAGAGTATTACTTCATGGATCAACAGACATAATCATAGAAAATGACTCAAAAGAGACGTTTTGGAAAATTTAGTTATCATTCAATATCATATCAGAGTTTTACAAAGGAGGTCCCAAAATCTAGAAACATAAAGTTTGAATGATAACAGTTTAGCCATCTTCAAGTCCGTGCCACTCCGTACCATAGGTTGCTCAATTACCTGAGATAAACATGCTAAAAGGGTCAACACAAAGGTTGAGTGAAATTCATAGGTTTTTCAGTTATAATAGTTGAGTACAAGTTTAATAGTGGGTTACGTTGTTATACACCCATAAGTGTAATAATTGCAATGAGTACAATTATTATGGAAAACAGTATTATCATGGAAAACAGTATTATCATGGAAAACAGTATTATTGCCCTAAGCTCATGAATCACATATTTAAACTTAATAGAACCGGGAGCCTCTATCCAAAGACATACTGGGAGCTACTACCCAAAGAGATACTGGGAGCTATTACCCAAAGAGATACTGGGAGCTATTACCCAAAGAGAGACTGGGATGTCTTATGGGAAAATGGAGGTAACTTAGGCAATAATATATCAGGATAGCATATAGTTGGAAAAACACTTGTATTCATAGTTTATAGCATGAATCCCCCACGGGATTTAGAAAACATATAAAGATGGGACTATTCACAGTGATGGAACCATATCATATATCAAAATCACTTGTGTTTAATTTGTATAAAACAAGCATGTATCCCCCTCGCGGGTTTATAAAACATGTAAATAAGTAAAGGCGAGGCTATGAACTTCACAATATCGGTTTTAAGTACTTGTGTATATTAAAAACAATTGAGCATGTATCCCCCTCGCGGGTTTATAAAGTATTCAAAAGATTTAAAATGCGAGGCTATGAACTCACCTTAACAGTACAGGGAAATCTGATTGATGGCAAAAGTATATCAAGTGAAAGTAACGGCTTTGTCACGCAACCTGAAGTAATATGTCAAGTCTTAGTGGGATGGTTTATGTTTCAAAACTTTACAAAGTTTAACGTATATCTTTGATTTATTAAATTATGGAAATATTGTATCACTGTTCGGGCTATCATAATCCAGAGGCCATGTAGTATCGTTTGAGGAGCCAGGGCACTTTAAATCGTAAACCCAGCAAACTCGTCAAAACTCATACATCTAGTGGTTGGATTCTAGAAAGCTGTAAACGACACAGATCTAATATGGTGGTTCTCTCTTGTTGTTTTTGAGTTCTTGGACCTTGTTTAGAAGACTCTTGAACCTGTATATCCTCAATGATTATTTCCAGAGATGAATCGTTTATAACAAGTATCTGATCTCATCAGTTCCTGAGGGACTGGTTCACTTTTCAATGGTCCCGTATTTGATCCATAATGAGGTATCCATCTCTATAAAGATAGATCATCAAAGGGATAGTCTGGTGGTGGTGTAGTTGAACCTACCGATGGATGATGACCTACTAATGAAGATGGAGATACTAGAATGGGTGATTCAACAGGAGTCTCATTGTCTTTAGTTGGTGAAATATCCTCGGGAGGAAAGAAATCTCGGGAATAGTCTAGTGGGGTATAGTTAGGACCATTTGTAGAGGAAAAAGCATCCTCCACATCGTAATTAGAAGGGATAGAAGGGTGGGTGTACAAAGACATGATTGTATAACAACCTAGTGGAAATAACATAAGTTATTTATATAATAGTATAATAGTTATGTATTATCTGCTACGCAAATCTCTTACTATTCGGGGAAATGCAGTGGCACGGAGGACTTTCTTGGATGGAAAAAGTAGTTATAGTTTAGGTTTTACCCTTGTTCTCTATAACCATGAGCTCTGATACCAATCTGTAACACCCCATTTTTAACATATATCAGCGGAAGCTAATTGGGCATTACTTTATGGATCAATAGGACATAATCATAGAAACGACACAAAAGAGACGTTTGGTAAAATTTAGTTATCATAATATTCATATCAGAGTTTACAAAGGAGGTTCCAAATCTAGAAACATAAAGTTTGAATGATAACAGTTTAGCCATCTTCAAGTCCGTGCCACTCCGTTGATAGGTTGCTCAATTACCTGAGATAAACATGCTAAAAAGTAACACAAAGGTTGAGTGAAATTCATAGGTTTTTCAGTTATAATAGTTGAGTACAAGTTTAATAGTGGGTTACGTTATTATACACCCATAAGTGTAATAATTGCAATGAGTACAATTATTATGGAAAATAGTATTATCATGGAAAACAATATTATCATGGAAAACAGTATTATTGCCTTAAGCTCATGAATCACATATTTAAAATCAATAGAACCGGGAGCTTCTACCCAAAGAGATACTGAGAGCTATTACCCAAAGAGACACTGTGAGCTATTACCCAAAGAGATACTGGGAGCTATTACCGAAAGAGAGACTGAGATGGCTTATAGGAAAATGGAGGTAACTTAGGCAATAACATTTCAGGATAGTATATAGTTGGAAAAATACTTGTATTCATAGTTTATAGCATGAATCCCTACGGGATTTAGAAAACATGTAAAAGTGGGACTATGAACTCACTAAGTCTTTGAAAAGTATCACATTGTTATAAAATAAACGAGTATGTAAAAGAGTTTGTGAACAAGCATGTATCCCTCTCGCGGGTTTGTAAAGCATTCAAAAGTATATCAAATGAAAGTAACGACTTTGTCACGCAACCTGAAGTAATATGTCAAGTCTTAGTGTGATGGTTTATGTTTCAAAACTTCATGATGTTTAACGTATGTCTTCGATTTATCAATTTATGGAAATATTATATCACTGTTTGGGCCATCATAATTCAAAAGTCATATAGTAAACGTTTGAGGAGCCAAGACACTTTAAATCGTAAATCTAGCAAACTCGTCAAAACATATACCCAAATGAAATCCCTTATATGAAGCTCCCTAGTAACGTGATACGATAATATTTTAAGTTTCTTTTAAAGCTAGTCGATGATAAGTTACGTTAAATATATATAACGTAATTGCTTTATAATGCGTCGATCGATGATTAATAACGATTAATGTGTCGGGTTTTGATAAAATCAAGTTTTATAATATTAATATATATTTTTATAATTTGTATAAAAATATTATATTTTATATTTTCAAGATTGCAAAAATGGCAATATATGCCCTTGGTTTATGATCTTTTACAAGTTTAGTCCTTTAAGTATATATATATTAAACCTTTAACTTTAGAATTTGGCAAAACAACCCCTCATAGTTATAACTTTGGAATAATGACATTTTTAGCCCATTTAGTTATAAATTTCAGAAAGTTACAATATATACCCCTATGCATGGAAACTTTTGCAAAACAAGTCCAAAAAGCCATGCAAGGTTATTTTAGGATTCCAAATGATATTTGTAGGTTATAGCTTATTAGAATAAGCTAAAATAAGATGTTTTAACGTAACAAAAATTTAGAAAAAGGATTCGTTAGCTAGAAAATCAAAACGAGCCGTTTTTAGGGGTTTAATAAAAAACACATGGGTTTGAGGATTCAAAGCTTCAAACAAGAGTTCATATATGATATTAAGAGTATTATGAACATTCTAATACAGAATATAAGCTTATAGAACAAGATCTTAGGCTTACTTGAGCTAAAATGGGTTGAAATGGGTTTTTATGACTCGTACGCCTAATAACGATTTCAAGGGCTTCTTTTTCTTGATTCTTGGATTCTATTCTGAGCTTAGGGACTTCACTTGATCCTTCTTAGTCTGAGTTAAGACTTCATTGTTGTATTTGATGAAATTTGAGGTGTGATGAATGGTTGTACATGTTTCGGCTATTTATAGGGCTTGGAAAGCCTTTGTGACAAAGTTTTGTGTTTGATTAGTGTCAAGGCTAGCTGAGGTGATTCATGGAAGCTAGCATGATGAGTAATGAGAGCTAGAAGGGTAGCTAAGCAAGGTGGAAGGTGTTGTGGTGGTTTCGTGTAAATGGAGGACAAGTAGGTGACAAACCACCTTGGTGGCCAAGTATATTAGCAAGGAGGTGATGGAGGTGCTTGTAAGCTACTTAGGTGGCTGCTTGGTGATGTCATAGAGGTGCTTGAGGTGCTTGGTTGCTTAAAAATGGGTAAAAATGAAGTAAAAGGGTGTCGGGTTCATTTTATTTCGGGTTAGGGTTTTAGGGTTTTAATTCGTGTTAGGGTTAGGGTTTAAGATAGTTTAGGGTTTAGGATTAGTGTTAGGATTAAGGTTTAGGGTTTAGGATTAGGGTTTAGGGCTTAGGATTAAGTTTTAGGGTTTAGTTTTAAGGTTTAGGGTTTTAGAATGAAATTAGGGTTTTTAGGGTTTCATTTAGGGTTTAGGGTTTTAGATTAGGGTTTAGGATGAATTAGGGTTTAGGTTTAAGGTTTAAAAGTCATGCATTAAGTGCTTGTACCTTGTGTTAAAGTGGTGTAAAGTTTAAACATGGTTTAGGAGCTTAAATGACCTAATTTGACTTTCTTGCATTATTGACTTGTACATTGTGTTTTAGAAAGTTGTAACTTGATTTAGGAGGGAAAAGATATTCAAATGTGGTGCATTGATACTTGTACACATGATTTAAAGTCTTGTACTTTCATTTTATATGTATACATTACATATAATTAGGGTTTTGATATAAACGTTAATGTTTAATGCTTGTTTTGATATAACATTTTGAAAAGGACGTTTAAATTGATAATGTTCTTAGTAAAAATGATATTAGGATATAGACTTGACATATTAGGATGTTTATATGTTATAAACATAAACAGAGATGACATTGATAGAGGTTGCGTGAGCTTGTTTACTAGGTTACATAATTGAATGGAATAAAAACGAAAAATATTCTTGTGAAAAAGGTTGTACTTAATATTGTAAGTAGATATTACATTGATGAAAATACTGGAAAATTGCAGGTTGTTATAGTCCCCCAACCTTACAAAAATCTCGTCCAGAGATTTAGTTGAATGATGGAGTGATGTTTTGGAAATAAAAGTCCTTAGTTTTTGCAGTCCCTGGTCAGATGACCCACTTTGTTGCAAGTCTGACACTTGATAGTGCAAACTCATGTGTGATGCAGGATGCATCTTGTACACAAAGGAAGGTTTCCATGGTACCTTTTGTTTTCAGTATACCTTTTGTTCTTAGTTGGGGTGACAGCATAAGTTCTGATAGTTTCTTGCCTTCTATTCTGCTATTGGTGGTAATCATTGTTACGGTTGTGATTGTTGTGGTTATTTTGATAGTTATCGTTGTTATGATTGTTGGGGTAGTTGTTGTTGTCGGTGGTGTTTCTTTTATCCTCAAACTTTCATTTGTGATCATTGGTTTCTTGAGCAGAATTATGTTTTATTACCTGCTCCATCAACCTCTGGGTTATGGTAATGGCTTCCTCCAAAGTTTGAGGCTTTAAAGCGGTAACATTTCCTTCAATACTTCTGGGTAATCCCCCGATAAAGACTTCTATATGCTTCTCGGTGTTTGGTACCATGTTTGGGCATAAGACTGCTAATTCCTAAAATCTTCTAAAATAAGTTTTGAGATCATTTCCTTTCACAGCCAAGTTGTAAAATTCGTCTTCCATTTTCTTAACTTCAGTTCAAGGGCAATACTAATTCGTCAAGAGCCTTTTCAATTCATTCTAGGTGATCTTGTTGGCTTGTTCTATCCCAATAGGTTTGGCATATGCATTCCACCAGGACAAGGCGTCATCGGTTCGAGTACCAGTAGCAAATGTCACTCTGTCTTCCTCGGCACACTTGCTATGAGAAAATACCGATTCAGTACGTTCAAACCAGTGGATGAGGCCAACAGCTCCTTCCATACCATTGAAATAGGAAGGTTGACAACTCATAAACCCTTTGTAGTTACTTATTACATCCCCATTGGTATTTGCCATGGTAGCAGCTTGTACTTCCAGAGCTGCAGCAATACCATTAGCAACCAGTTTCCAGATGGTAGCCTGAGTCATAGTTGGTGTTTCAGATGTTGATGTTCTCTTAGGAGCATCTATCAATATATATAAGACAACATAGAATAAGAATCCATAAATTGATACAGTCATATCACAAGTAAGGTATGAACATTCTCATTATAATACAAAGACTTGTGATCATTCTTTGATATTACATTGCAGGATATAACGGAAAATTTTGGAATTTAAGACTTCCAGAGATAGATACAGAGATAATGGAGTGAGTAATCCAATAGGAGGCTTAGTGTTTGTAGGTACAAAGGTTTAAGAAAATCGGATGGTAAGAGAATCATAGTAATCCTGAATAAAGAAATAAGTAATCATACTACAAGATATAGGATAGATAATTTCAACATACACAATTGGTATTATGAAACAACGAGGCATAACAAAATCACCACTGTATAAATAAATTGTCTATATAATTTACATAGCAAAATTTGACAAGTGTCATTATTCATACATCTAGTGGTTGGATTCTAGAAAGCTGTAAATGACATAGATCTAATCTGGTGGTTCTCCCTTGTTGTTTTTGAGTTCTTAGACCTTGTTTAGAAGACTCTTGAACCTGGATATCCTTAATGATTATTTCCAGAGATGAACATTATAACAAGTATCTGACTCATCAGGTTCCTCGGAGACTGGTTCATTTCCCAGTGGTCGCGGTATGATCCATAATGAGTTATCTAACTCTGCGAAGATAGAATTATCAAAGGGATAGTCTGGTGGTGGTGTAGTTGACCTAACTGGTGATGAAGATCCTACTGATGAAGATGAATATATTGATATGGGTGATTCAACAGGAATCTCAGTGTCTTTAGGTGGTGAAATTTCCTCAAGAGGAAAGAAATCTCGGGTGATTAGGTCTTGTGGGGTGGGTAGTTTGGACCTGTTGTAGTGGAATAAGCATCCTCCACATTCGTAATTAGAAGGGTAGAAGGGTGGGTGTCACAAAGACTGGATTGTATAAAACCTAGTGGAAATAACATAAGTTATTTATATTAATAGTATAATAGTTATGTATTATCTGCTACGCAAATCTCTTACATACACTATTCGGGGAAATGCAGTGGCACGGAGGACTTTCTTGGATGGAAAAAGTAGTTATACCAATCTGTAACACCCCCATTTTTGACATATAGCAGCGAAAGCTAATCTGGGGTATTACCTCATTGATCAATAGACATAATCATAGAAAACGACTCAAAAGAGATGTTTTGGAAAATTTAGTTATCCTATCAATAATCATTATCCGGAGTTTACATAAAGGGATAGGTTCCAAAATCTAGAAACATAAAGTTTGAATGATAACAGTTTAGCCATTTTCAAGTCTGTGCCACTCCGTGTCATAAGTTGCTCAATTTCCTGAGATAAACATGCTAAAAAGTCAACACAATGGTTGAGTGAAATTCATAGGTTTATGGTAAACAGTTTGAATACAAGTCATCATAACAGTGGGTTACGTTGTTACACCCATAATAGTAATAATTGTATGCATGTACAATTATCATAGAAAACAGTATTATCATGGAAAACAGTATTATCATAGAAAACAGTATTATCATGGAAAACAGTATTATCATAGAAAGCAGTATTATTGCCCTAAGCTCATGAATCACATCTTTAAACTCAATAGAACTGGGGGCCTCTGATACGAATGGACATACTAGGAGCTAACTACCCAAGAGATACTGGAGCTACTAACCAAGAGATTACTGGGGAGCTATTACCCAAAAGGTTATTGGGAGCTATTACTAAAGAAGATCTGGGAGTACTACCCAAAGAGATAATGGGGAGCTAATTACCCAAATAAAATACTTGGGACGCTATACCCAAAGAGCTACTGGGATGTCTTATGGGAAAATGGAGGTAACTCAGGCAATAACATATCAGGATAGCATATAGTTGGAAAAACACTTGTATTCATAGTTTATAGCATGAATCCCCTACTGGATTTAGAAAATATAATAAGATAGGACTATTCACAGTGTTTATAAAGTATTCAAAAGATTTAAAATGCGAGGCTATGAACTCACAATATCGGTTTTAAGTACTTGTGTGTATAAAAAACAATTGAGCATGTATCCCTCTCGTGGGTTTAAAAATATAAAGACTTTAAAAGCGATAAATATAAAGACTTTAAAAGCGAGGCTATGAAATCTCACTTTAACAGTATAGAGAAATCTGATTGATGGCAAAAGTTTATTAGGTGAAAGTAACGGCTTCGTCACGAAACCTGGAGGTAATATGTCAAGTCTTAGTGTGATGGTTCTTGTTTCAACACTTCATAAAGTTTAACGTATATCTTTGATTGATTAATTTATGGAATATTGCATCACTGTTCGGGCTATAATAATCCAGAGGCCACGCAGTATTGTTTGAGGAGCCAAGGCACTTTAAATCGTAATCCCAGCAAACTCGACAAAACAAATACCCAAATGGAACCCCTCACATGAAACTCCCTAGTATCGTGATACGATAAGATTTTAAGTTTTTTAAAAGCTAGTTGATGATAAGTATATAACGAAATAATGCGTCGATTTATGATTAATAACGATAAATGTGTCGGGATTTAATAAAATTGAGTTTTATAATATTAATATATATTTTTATAATTTGTATAAAAAATATTATATTTTAAATTTTTAAGTTTGCAAAATTGGCAATATATACCCTTGGTGTATAAACTTTTACAACTTTAGTCCTTTATATATAAAGTATATAATTTAAACCTTTAACTTTGAAACTTGGCAAAATAGGTCCTTACTGTTATAACTTTAGGAAAATGACATTTTCAGCCCCTCTAGTTATAAATTTCATAAAGTTACAATATATACCCCTAGCATGGGATAAATTTGCAAAACAAGTCCAAAAAGTCATGCAAGGTTATTTTAAGATTCCAAATGATATTTAAAGGTTATAGCTTATTAGAATAAGCTAAAATAAGATGTTTTAACGCAACAAAAGTTTAGAAAAAGGATTCGTTAGCTAGAATATCAAAACGGGTTGTTTTTAGGGTTTTAAATTAAAAACACATGGGTTTGAGGATTCAAAGCTTCAAAATAGAGTTCATATATGATATTAAGAGTATTATGAACATTCTTATAGAGATTATAAGCTTATTGAACAAGATTTAAGCTTACTTGAGCTAGAAATGGGTCGAAATGAGGTTTTCGGGTTCGTACGCCTAGTTACGACTTCGTGGGCTTCTTTTTCTTGATTCTTGGCTTCTATTCTGAGCTTAATGACCTTATACTTCTTCCTTGATCCTCCTTGGCTTGGTTTAAGACTCCATTGTTGTTTGTGTTTGAGTTTGAGGTGTGATTTGAATGATATGCATGTTTCGGATTTATATAGGGCTCAAAACCCTTGGTGCCTAAGTTTTCTTAGTGACTAAGGTTTATGATCTGTAGATAGATGACTAAGGAAGGCTATAGGTGATTCATGGAACTAGTATGTGAGTATTGAGAGCTAGAAAGGCTAGGATGGCAAGGTGTATGGTTGTGGGGGTTTCGGCTAGAAAGGGGTGACAAAGAGGTGATGGAGCTACTTGGTAGGCTGATTGTGAGGTCATGGTGATGTCATATAGGTGCTAGGGTGCTTGCTTGAGGTGCTTGGTTGCTTAAAATGGTTAAAAATGCAAGAAAAGGGGTGTCGGGTTCATTTAATTTCGGGTTAGGGGTTTAGGGTTTTAATTTGTGTTATGGTTAGGGTTTAAGATAGTTTAGAGTTTAGGATTAGTGTTAGGATTAAGGTTTAGGGTTTAGGATTAAGGTCTAGGGCTTAGTTTTAAGGTTTAGGGTTTAGTTTTAGGTTTAAAGTGAAATTAGGGTTTTAGGGTTTCGTTTAAGGTTTAGGGTTTTAGATTAGGTTTTTAAATGATTTAAGGATTAGGTTTAGGGTTTAGAAGTCATGCATTAAGTGCTTGTACCTTGTATTAAAGTGGTGGTAAGAAACCAAAGTGATTTAGGAGGTAAAATAACCTAATTTGACTTTCCTTGTCTATTTATTGACTTGTTCATTAATTTTTAGAAAGTTGTAACATTTTGATACAGGAGGGAAAATAAATCAAATGATAGTGTATAGAACTTGTACACATGCTTTAAAGGGCTTGTACATTTCATTTTAAAATGTATAACATTACATATAATTAGGGTTTTGATATAAACGTTAACGTTTAATGCTTGTTTTGATATAACGTTTTGAAAAGTACGTTAAATGGATAATGTACTTGGTAAAAATGATACTAAGATATAGACTTGACATATTAGGATGTTTACATGATATAAACATAGATATAGATGGCATTGATAGAGGTTGCGTGAGCTCGTTTACTTTAGAAATGTAACATAGGTTACATAATGGAATGGAATAAAAACGAAAAATATTCCCGTGAAAAAGGTTGTACTTAATATAGTAAGTAGATATTACATTGATGAAAATATTGGAAAATTACGGGTTGTTATAGCCTTCCACAGATGAACTAATTCGCCTTCAACGAAAACTAATTTGCCTTCAAAAAAACTAATTCGCCTTCACTGAGAAAAATTAATTCGCCTTCAACAAATGAACTAATTCGCCTTCAACAAAAACTAATTCGCCTTCATAAAAACTAATTCGCCTTCAAAGAGAAAAATTAAATCATCTTCAACAAATGAACTAATTCGCCTTCAAAGATAAAAAATCTTAATTCGCCTTCAAGAAGAATATTAATTCGCCTCTTTCAAAAATGAACTTCAACTTTTCCAAAACACTAAAAGACTCACTTTTTGACGTTTTACTCAAAATTTCTTGTACAACTTACCTATCTAAGCCTAGTAGAACCTTAAAAATACCAAGTTTAAACTTTTTAACAAAAAATTTCCAAATCAAGATTTTGGACACAAAATACTTTTCGAACCAAAAAACTTATAAAAATGAAGATTTTTTTGTATTTTCTAAGGTTTTGCCTGTACAACTAGATAATACTAAGACAAAGGAAAAAGAAAGTAGTAAACTTTATGGTTTTTAAACCCACAAAAGGTGAAAACTTCTTGCAAGATTCGAACCAAAAAGACGTGTTGATAGAACGAGTAAACAACGAACACAATCACAAACAATATCACCCCATGGCTCTTGATACCAATTGAAAAATACTTGTAATCAATAACACACAAAGAACTTATGAATAATACTAGAGAGAGAAAGAGGTTGGGAGGATGCTTCTAGTGAGAGAAAGTAAACAAGAAAATACACACTTAGATTATGAGAAAAACAACCAACCAACACCCTCTCCATGTGTGGAGAGGGTATTTATACAAAGATATAGAGCCGGCCATAGGCTTGTCCATGGGCTTGTTCCTAAGCTAGCCTATCTAGTTTCCAAATATTACTTTACGAGCTATCCAAAGATATAATGGAAGTGGCCGACTGTTAGCCTTAAAATATGTCGACATATACATAATTACATTAGATATTGTAAGGTGTAACTTGTAGGGACTAATAATGTCAAGTTAGGAAATACATATAGTCACACGCCTATATATACCTTCCTATACTTCCATAGGAGGGTGAGAATAATCATTTGTATCATTAGGTGTGTGTGTTTCTCTCTTTAGAAAACACACATGTTTCCATCTTTACACTTTTCTCTTAACATTAATAATATGACTACTTATTATTTCTATCCTCCCCTACCTCTGGATCGTGTGTTTTAGGCTATAATTTTTATATGTAACAACTGGCATCAGAGCCTAGGGCGTTTTGTATTGTTGGTTTGTATTTTTTTTTTGTATTCGTGCTATAAATAAGCACTTTCGTAGCTTATTTTTAAGCCAAAAAGCTTTGGCTTTTCATGGGTGGTGGTATTTTGTGAAAAAATTTGAAACTTTCTTCTTTCTATAGTTTCTAGCTTATTTGTACAAGTGGCTTATGGACTTTCATAGCTTATTTTTGAGTTTTTATGGTTCGGATGATTTTTGTACCTAAAATCTTGATTTAAAATTTTTCGTGTTAAAAATTATCAAGTTCTGATTTTTATGGTTCTTATTGCCTTAGATAAGCAAGAAGTACAAAATTTTTGGGTAAAAATGTCAAAAACTGAGTCTTTTTGTGTTTTAAAAAATTTATGTTTCTTCTAGTAGAAGGCGATTTAGCAATTGTGTAGTGGAAGGCGAATTAGCAATCTTCAGTGGAAGGCGATTTAACAAAGTGATTTAACAAGGCGATTTAACAAGGTGATTTAACAAGGTGATTTAACAAGGCGATTTAACAAGACGATTTAACAAGGCTATTTAACAAGGCGATTTAACAAGGTGATTTAACAAGGCTATTTAACAAGGTGATTTATCAAGGTGATTTAACAAGGCGGTTTAACAAGGCTATTTAACAAGGCAATTTATCAAGGTGATTTAACAAGGCGATTTAACAATTTTCTTCACATGGTAATTTAACAAGGCGATTTAACAATTTTATTCACAGGGTGATTTAACAAGGCGATTTAACAATTTTCTTCACAAGGTGATTTAACAAGGCAATTTAACAACTTGTCTTTAGAAGGCGATTGAACCACTTTCATAGAAATTACTTTATCCTATTTTCACCAAGAACCAAACTCAAACCGCTTCCATAACATCAAAAACAAACACAACACTTAATGTAAAAACGATCCGAACAAGATTTACTAAAACGTCAAAACGGCTATAGAAATTGGATTTCAATGTCAAGTGATCATGAAGTTTATCTAGTATCCCTTATTTGAGTTTGAAGTGGGTTTCACAAAGGCATCTACTTATTTCATCATCGAGACTTCCTTCTATTTTCTACCCCTTTTCTTCAAACCCAATCTATCGATTGATGACTTGCTTGAACGTATAAGGTTATGATTAAGACTTGCATTATCTAGTTATACCCGATGTAAGGAGTTACATTGTAGTACTCACGGGTCATAGATATCACTTAAAGGAGTTACTTTGTAGTACTCAGTGTCACACACAGAAGCTTATGTGGATAATTTCAAGAGGTGTTGTACTTTTCATATACTTTATGATTGGAGTATAGGGTACTTAGAGGATTTCTTCTGCACCGTTCTTCAATCAACAACAGTGCAAGCTTAAGTAATAAATTTGGGGAATCTTACTTCATTGTCAAGTTTAGTATATCGGGTTTACTTCACCATGTGGTCACACCAATAGCCGACAGAATACGAGGTTGGTAAGTTAGCTAGAGAGTTTAAAGGTTGAGATGTAATCAGCAATTCTCGCAAGATATTTGAAGCTATAGAACGTCAATGATACTTCACAATCTTAGCAAAATCTTTCAAAGTTCTTTAATGTCTCTCATAACTTTTCAAGATTGTTGCTTATGACAAGAACTTCTCGAGTATATGGTCGTACACGTCAATGATGCTTCCGAGAGTTCAAAACCATCATGGGGAAAACGTGTACTTTGAGGTAATTAGGTCAACTTCTAGGGGGAGTAGTATATACTACTTTACTTAGTATGGTTTGTGAAGTATTCTACATACGTGAGAAGATTTGTTGCTGATTTCTCGCATGTACCCCCAAACAGATATTCACCAAGACCAAATGTCATGATACAGTATAGAAGCAGTATTAGTTGATGTAAGATGTACACATGTGAAGGATGATTCCTTAAAGGGATAAATTTCTCACACTCAGGACTTAGTTGACTTTGGTATAGCAATTCACATCATCACTATCTTGGAGGAAGAAAAGTGCATTTCCGGGTCGTAATTGATTTTGATGCTACGATTTCAACTTCGTTAAAAGGGATAAATTGTGTACCTCATGTATTGGATGATTCTTCGACAAAATTCCGATGTGCACTTTAAATGTTAATTTTAGATGATCATTTGAGCTACATCAAATTTTTAGAATCTGCTAAAGATACGGATGTTGGTTTGGGGGGAAGCTGATTCAGAAACTTTGCCAAAAAGGAGTCTATGAAGAAATCTTTTCAAGAAATGCTGCATGAATTGGGGGGAAGTTAATACAACTCATGCATACTACAATGGTTCCAGAACAAGTAAAGACACAGAAGATCCAAGATGGAGTACAAGTATCAAGACAGGAAGTCATAAATGTCATCTTCAGCATTGGAAGCACTTTGGAAGTCCTTATTGTGTTGTAATTGTACTTGATAAGAACATTGTAAGTAATTCCGTATGTCCACATATTGGGGGAAGATTGTTAGCCTTAAAATATGTCGACATATACGGAATTACATTAGATATTGTAAGGCGTGACTTGTAGGGACTAATAATGTCAAGTTAGGAAAGACATATAGTCGCACGCCTATATATACCCTCCTATACTTCCATAGGAGGGTGAGGATAATCATTTATATCATTAGGTGTATGTGTTTCTCTCTCTAGAAAACACACATCTTTCCCTCTCTACACTTTTCTCTCAACATCAATAATATGGCTACTTATTATTTCTATCCTCCCCGACCTCTAGATTGTGTGTTTTAGGCTAGAATCTTTATATGTAACACTGACACTTTTCGTGTTCCTAACATACTCCAAAATGATGACCACCAATGTATCATTGTTCTTGCCTTATTGACCTGAGAAAAACATGCTTTAAAACATCAACATAAAGTTGGTGAATTCACAGGTTTAAGTAATGTATAAAGTAGGACCATAATATTTCAAATTGTAAGACATGTAACACATAAAATATCTCAAAATGTAATTACAAAATGCACTAAGCTCATGACACTGAAGCTACAACATATATGTATACAAATTAATGCAAATAATGTGCCCGTGTAGATGTCCAACCCGCAACATCCAAAGTCGGACATGGTATACGTCCGTTGTTTTGGTACCGCCGAAACTATTAAGTGACACTCACCCGAACGGGGATGTCAATCCCAAATAGATCTATTCATAACATTCGCGCTTACAATCCAATAATTAATAGTTGATGATTCATGGGCATAGTGGGTTATAGCTACTTAGGCAAACTCGTAATTTGTTAAAAGTGTACTTGCGTCCAAATGTAAAACAATGCATGTTTCTCACCCCGAGAATTGTAAATCATTGAAATCCAATAAAAATGGGGCTATGAACTCATCTCAAGTGAATGTGTTGATTATATAAATTAAGTAAGTGAAATGTCTCGCTGAATCCGAATGCAACCTAATTAATTATAGGTTGTATGGGTATAATGTATTTAATGTAAATACAATATCATAAGTTATATAGTTACACAACCACCTAATACCTTTTGTTTACTTTAAAAAGTCGAAACAATATTTAAATCGTATTTGTTAAATAAATGTTTAAGTATTTGTATCCGTAAAGAAAAATATTATTGTTGTCCAACAATTGATTATTCGTTAATAATATATGATTTAATATTTTTATTGATTATATAATGATATTATATAATTAGTTTAATTGTTTTATAAAATAATATTTATAAAGTTAAAAACGTATATAAATATTATATATTATATAAGTAATACGACATTATTTCTTAAAAAATTTATAGCCCAAACAGACCTGAACACACTCAGAAACCACTTTTTAAATTTCAATCAGATTGTTATATCTTTATAAAAATTTTAGAAAATTATTTATAAAAATGAATTAGTTTTTATAGTTTCTATTTATCCGAAATCTTTAAAAACTCGTAACTTACTCATTTTAACTCCATTTCGCTTGTTCTTTATATGTATAGAATCGTAACGAGATAAACTATTCAAACAAAATACTCCCTATTTTTATAAAAACTTGTGTCAAAACGGTAATTTCAAAATAGTTTATAAAATTACTTTTATAACTTTAAATCTTTCAAAACCCGTAACTCATTCGTTATAGCTTTGTTTTTTGAGTTTCTTATATGCTTGGAATTCTCATAACATGTACTATCATCATAAAAAATCCATATATTTTATCAGTTTTGAATCTATGTCAGTTTTTATAAAACTATTTTTATAAAAACACTTTTATATATTTAATTATCGTACTCTTGTAAATGTCATAACTTCTTCGTTATAGCTCGGTTTTTTGAGTTCCTTATATACTTGGATTCCTTATGAAATGTACTATTATATATAAATACTTCCACAATTTATAAAAATTCAAATCTCAATAGAATGATTAAAACAGTCCACTTATATATATGTAATTTATAAACTAGTTTTATAAATTATTACTTGATTAATTTGTACAAGTCCTTTACATTAATTTATACCTCATATTTGGTACATTTTAGGTCCTCAAGATTATGTCCATAATGCTTATCCATGTAAAGTATCCTCACGATAATTTATAAATAAACTTTGATAATAAAATTTCAACAATTTAATTTATAAACTAAACATATAAATTATCCAACACTTATATAATGTGTATTTTTGCATTTTAAACATCATTTCACCATGATAATAATTAAGTTTGAATCTTACACATGCTTGTAATATTTTATAAATCATAAAAACAAACCCTAGGTGGTGATTAACATAATAACAAGTATATAAATTATGTAAATAAAGAATTAGAAAGTTTAGGGTTTAAGTAGACCTTAGATGGGTGTAGGAAGACGAAGAACACAAGATCAAACCCCAATTAACAAACCCAAATTTGAAACCCTAGCTATGAAAACCCTAGTTTTCTTCTTGATTAAACCCTTGTTTAATTTACCAACGAAGCTTCCAAATACCTTAGATATTACTACTAATAACACTAGTGTACTTGATACCTTTGTAAAATCAAAAGCTTTGGGTTCCCTAAATTCTTGAGATGTGTCGTGGGTTAAGGTGATAAAACAAGAGAGAGTTGTGCTTTGTTTACTTGTAATGGAAAAAATGTGTGTAATTATTATCCTAGGACTTTCTATAGGTAGCCAAGAGGTATTAGAGAAACCATGGACTAAGGAAGTGGTAACAGGACAAGTTGTAAGAGCTCTCATCCTCTCTAGGAGGAGGGAATAGATAGGAGCAAAGAAGGACAAGTGACAATTACTAGAGAAATGTGATTGTAAGAGTACATGGTTAGATTATAACAAAAGTGAAGTGATGTTAGTGGGTTTTAAGATTTAATTTGTTGTGTGTATGTGTCCTAATCGGCCATAGTGTGAATAGGAATGAAAAATGCATAAATTTTGGGTATTGGGTATAATAGTGGGTATTTGTTTGAGTATAGATTGGTATTGGTGCTTCTGTGTATGCCTAAATGTATTTTATTATGAAACGTAGACGTTTTACGTAACCAATAAAAATAAAATATGAAAAGTTATAAATTATACTCGTAATAATTATATAACACTAGTAATGTGTCGTTGTGTGGTGTATATTGTAACACCCCCATTTTTACAATATAGCAGCGGAAGCTAATCTGGGGTATTACTTCATGGATACAACAATCATAATCATAGAAAACAACTTTAAAAGAGAAGTTGTTGGAAAAATTTAGTTATCATTCATTATAATCAGAGTTTTTACAAAATCCAGGTCCCAAAATCTAAAACATCATGTTTGAATGATAATAGTTCAGCCATCTTTGAGTCCATGCCACTCCGTGCCGTATATTTGCTTAATCCTAGATAAACATGCTAAAAAAAAAGTCAACACAATGGTTAGATGAAAAATTCCCTTGGTTTTGCAATTTGAATAGTTTGAATACAAGTTATAATGGAAATATTGGCATTACTGGGATAATTATCATGGAGATCAGTATTATTATAGAGAACAGTATTATCATGGAAAACAGTTGAATATTATATGGTATGAATGCGAAGTCAATGATAATTCTAATAATTGTAACGAATAGAATTTTTATGAAAATCAGGGATAACATTTAATTATTGCAGCTAAGCTTCATGACATCAATCACATTAAACAGGTCGAAATCACCGTAGGGATATTGGTTAGGGAAACAATGGTCCCCGTGGAAAAGATAACTTGTTCAAGGTTACCTATTATGGACAAATATAGTGCTTTGACTACCCAAGCATGGGAGAATAACCAAGGGAGCCGTCACCCCCAATAGATCTATTCACAATATTCGCGTTCACTCGCAATGCAAGTAATTAATGATTCATGATATGGAAATAATGGCACTGGAAGCTACTTAGGCAATAATATATCTGGATAACATACATTTAGAAAACACTTACATTCATGGTTTATATCAGGTATCACAGGTTTATAAAGTATTCAAAAGATTGAAATATGAGGTTATGAATTCATTAAGTCTTTGAAAAGTAATCACATTGTTATAAGATAAACGAGTATGTAAAATAGTTTGTAACAAGCATGTATCCCCCTCGCAGGTTTATAAAACATGTAAATAAGTAAATGCGAGGTTATGAACTTCACCTGGCAGGTAGATGTAATAAATATTTTGAAATGAAAGCTGACGACCTTATCACAATCTTAGGAAGATTTGTACTCTAGAACTTTAGTTTAAGATAATGAGTTTATTGTAGAGTTTTGGAATTAATTGTACACCTGTTCGGTGCCATTATAATCATAAAGTCTTCAGTAAACGTTTTGAGAGCTAGGCACTTAAATTCATAAACCCAACAACTCCAGTCAGAACTTAACTACCAAGGAATGAAACCTCTTAATATGAAGCTCCCTAGTATTGTGGTACAATATAGCTTCCGGATGATCGGTTTTTAACTTTTATTCAATATCTGGAAATGTTTACAGCACGTCAAGCGTTATTAAAGTTATGTCTGGTTAATGTTTTGAATGTGTTTTTATACTTTTTCAAATGTAACATTTTAGAACCCTTTGGGGTTTTGGAAAATTGCAAGTAAGACCCCTAGGTTTGCAATTTTTACGACTTTGGTCTTCAACTTTGAAAGATAACCCAGTAAAACCTGGACTTTGAAAAGTTATATAATAACCCTAGATTATAACTTTGTTAAAATGACACTTTTAGTCCTTTTTAGTTATAATTTAGAAATTTTAAAAACGATAATACCCCCTAGCATGATTAGTAATTACAAAACATGGTTCCAAATTGCCCATGAAAGCATATTTTAACATTACAATAGACCATGTTAATATATTTATAATAAACTAAAATATGAAGTTTTAATATAACACAAGTTTAATTTAACGATTTCGTTAAGCTAGGAAGTAAAACGGGTCAAATTAGGGTTTTAAAATGAAAACACGCGGGTTTTAAGATTAAATTCTTTCATGACTTACAAGCACTTATTTTAAAACATTATATCAGTTATCAAGGATAGATTATAAAACAATAGTTTACAAGTTTAGTAGCTCATATCTTAATAGAAAACATGAAATTAGAATTTTCGGTGTTAGGGTTTTGGATCAGAAAGGCATAACACTTAGGTTTTTGAGTTCAAAGCTTTATATTATGATTTTAGCAAGATCATATGAACATTATGACGTTATGAAAGCAGAACATAAGCTTAGAGAACCTGGTTTGAGCTTATAGCTTGGAAACGGGTCAGAATCGGGACTTTTGGCTTCGTACGCCTAGAATAACGACTCCCGGGCTCCGTTTCTTGGTTTCTTTTGCTTCCTTTCTATACTTGAGACTTCTTAAAATCACTTAGGATCTATTAGAGCAAAGGATTGCTTCTATGAAGGATTATAGAGGAGGAAGTGGGGGATGATGAAAAATGAATGATTTAGGCCCCTATTTATAGTAGTTTGAAGGAAAAGGAGTTAAAGAACACTTATGATTCTTTCATAGGATGTGTGAAGGGCCTAGAGGGTACTAGAAGGCTATATATGTGATTTGTTAAGCTAGGAACTTAAATTGAAGTGGTGGTGGAATTTCTTGTGGTGCCGAATGACTTAAAAAGAATGAACAAGAGCACATGTGAAGCTTTTTAATAAAAAACAAATGAAAATATTTGTTGTAGTAGCTGAGTAAGCAACTTAGGATGCATGTGGGTAATTATTTTGCAAAGGAATCCTTTAAAATGGGTCAATATTGCAAAAGAATGAGTTTCGGCTTTCATATGAGATCATAAGGTTCGAATTCTTGTTTTGGCTTATATTTCGCATAAATTGATTCAAGAAGTGATTAAAATATGGATCTTAAAAGGTTTAGTAATAAATAAGAATTAATAAAGTTAGCAAGTGGTTTGGGTTAAAACCGGGTTAAAAATGAGTAAATAAGGTCGCGGGTTCACATAGGCTCGTAGGGTTTCTTTGCTTTCTGGCTTATATTTCTAATAATTGTTGATTAGAAATGATGTAATATGAGGATTCTAGGGCTTTATAAAAGTATTATAATGAAGTTTGTTCAGTTGGTTAAGTTAAAATAGATTGACACTGAAAATAATAAGCTGTGGCTTTGGAATTAGGGTTTCATATAAGCCTTTTATTAGGTTTTCCTAGCTTTTGTAATTCTCGTACATTGTTGAAGAAAGGATGGTTAATGATAGATAAAGGTTTTAAACTCATTTTATGGGTTTACAACAAATACTCTTGGTTTTACTTGAGAATAGATGGTCCTGAAAATGAGTAAATGGGTCAAAACTATAATTAGGGTACAATTAGGGTTTTCTGGATTCGTTTCTTGGATAATTAAGGTAGAATTATGGAATGATAATGGAATATGATTGAGTATGTTGTAATTTATGTTATTATAACTTATTTAAGTATTGGTTTAGTATTTACAATGGAATAAAAATCAAAACGGGTCATGGTACAAAACTAGTTCGGTTTAGGGTTTAATGATTTTGAATTAGGGTTTTAAGAGTAAAAATGTGTATGAAATATTATGAATAGAATAATTAGGGTTTACACATTGTATATTGAGGGTAGTATCTTGTAAACAAGTGATGGTGAAGAAATTAGAATGAAAACGGAGGTAAAACGGCTTATTTAGAGATCATGCATTAATGACTTGGTTACATTGGTGAACGCTTTTAGTAGATTCATTGTACTTTGAGTTTGAAGGATTTATATTTCAAAGAGATTAATTATATTGCTTTTATACATATCTTTATGAACTTGTGCATTCATCTTATGTTAACCCTTCCTGAGATTAGGGTTTAAGGCATCTGATAATGTTTAAAAGCCCATTAGATATAACCGATGTGAATAGTATAACTTATAGGAATAATGTACCTGTAAAAAGGGAGATATGAATTGACTATGAATTTTATGATGTTTGCTTGATATATATGAAGATAGGATGGTCATAGATAGGTTGCGTGAGCTCATCTACTTTAGTTATGACATACTGAGATATATAAGTAATGTAATAAAGCGAAAAATTTCCCCGTACAATTATGATAATAGTAAAATAGGTTTTGCATTTGATGAAAATTCTTGGGTTGTTATATATATTTTTATGATTCAAGTTTTAAATTTATATTTGCTGACATAACCAAAAACAACACTTTAACGGGCAGTGTACCCGGTCGGTGGTAGATTCGTGGTAAGTAGGGTGTCGAACACTTGAAATGAGGTTAAATCTCTTAATTTATTTATATCTTGGTTATCTAATCTATGTTAATTCTAATCTAAGTCAAACCTATGCTAATCCTATGTTAGTTCTAATCCTAATTCTAACAGGTAAAGGGGGTTTCAGCCTGAGAGACTAGCATGGGCTTGGTTGGTGACTATAATCAATTCAAGACACTTTAACCTACGTAAGCAAATTAACAAAAGATAAAAGAGCGGTCGAGCCTTATGATAGAAAACTATATTAGCCATCGTTAATCTGATTAGAAGTTAGTTTCTTTATTTAGTGCAATGATTACTTATCTCAAAGAGGCATATCATTCAAAGACTTAGGCGGGACTTCATACTAAGACCTAGACAGATTAATTCTGTCACAATTAAAGCATCCGCATAAAGCATCCTTATTAACTAATTATAATTTATCTTAGGGATTAAAGCAATGGTGATCTTGTTAAACCCTAGCTCATAGAGACTTTACCCACTTACTACTTAATGGCAATTTATACACTAGTAGTCCACTTGTCCAACTATCCAATGGAATCAGAACATTATTTGTTGAATTATCAAGATTCACTTACAAGTCAACATGTTCTATAAACCAAAGGCAATTTCCGTTAACTAGTTAAGCCAGAAGCGTATCCTTAGCACGATTTTAGAAGGACAATATTTGTGATCCTATGATTCTAGATGTATAAATCACTATATGGAGAGTTATCCCGGCATCTAGATTACTTGGTCCATATCACTAGATCCAATTGAATGATAGGTCGCATACAAAAGCACAAGTATATTGATAAACATAAACAAGCATACAACGATAAATTAAGAAATCGAGATATAAACAAAACCAAACATTCAGATCTTCATAATAATGGCTAATACCCGAAGGTATTAGCCTTCAAACATCATAATTAATATAAGAGTAATTGTTTTAGCCAAGGTAAACTAACTGAGTTAACAAATGATACCAAAAACTAAACGATTACAAAATTATAAGAAATTATACATTGTCTTCTATGGATTGGAATGCGTTGTAAGACCTCTTCTACTCTTATGAAAATTGACTTTTGTGATTTAGGTATCGAGAATATGATTTAGCACACTAAAAACTCATTTTTGAGTTTTGTATTTATAGGGTATGGTGTCGGTGTCGATACAGTGTATCCAAGGTATTGGACACGGCGTATTGGAGTTTCTTGGAGTAGGGACCACATTTAATATCTTCTAGAATATATTATTACCATATAGCTTGAATACGGCGTATTGCCTTTCCTGGATACGGCATATTGGACTTGTTTCCTTTGTGGTCTTTGGTGAGTGCAGGCACGGATACGCCGTATCTTCCTTGATGGATATGGCGTATTTGTTGTCAGAATAGTAATCTTCAAAATATCTTAGTTTAAGCTTCAGAATGTGCGCCTTTTGCTAATGTTCACCAAAAACTCCGTAATTACTGCAATTCTCAAATATAAACAATTAAGTAACAATTCTTTGCAACAATTATACAAAATGGGTTATTTACATAGGATAAATGATGCTATAAAATAGACGTTATTTGATGTCATCAAATATCCCCCCACTTGAATCCTACTTGTCCTCAAGTAGCCTTTAGAAGTTTATAAAAATGTATCCCTAAGGATATTTTTCGTTAAAGCATTTATTTGATCTATTACAAGTACACAACCAAACACCTTACGAAATAAAAATATAAAAACACTCAAATCACTCAACTAATCTATGTGGTAACATATAACTAATTCGCTCAATTGCTTGGTCATAAAGAGTATTCTATCATAAGCTTGGCAAGGATACACATCTCCACCGCTAAAGCTAAGGAGTAACAAGTTTATAAAGGTAAATATGGGTTTGTATGATAAGGCTTAGGGTTGATTACTCTAACTAATCTTTATCGATACCAATATTCCAGGAGGGCGACAAAGACCACACATACACACCCGTAACGATGGGATAGACACATGTGACTGCTCACTCCCACCTCGAATAAGCTAAAGAGTATGACTAGTAGAGTAATATAGGGTATTGATCTTCTAACTTTCACCAATTGTAATAAACCAACAAGGCAGCTGAGACATGTATACATGGCCGTAACGACGGAATAGACATGCACACTCGATCACATCCGCATTCGCGTAAAACCCATGGTTAATGATTAGGAAAGGGATTTAAATTGTTGTTAAATAAAAATTATGAAACAAATAGATTAAGTCTAAAATACAAGTTGCTAGACACTTTTTCCCGACCGTTACCATGATAAAGACACAACTATTTACAACGTCTTGATCATAGATCAAAAACAACAACCTAAGTTGGCGTTCCCGTAACGGTCAACTTCCCAAACATCCCATACTTTACATACTTTACAAGGCAAGTGGCGATATCTTCCACTTTATACAATACTCTACATCGTCGATTTGTATCAATGAATAATCGATCCTTCGTGTAATTCCTTCGGTAGTTGTGAAACGATTATCTTCAAACTTTCTTTCTCTTTTTTGTTGCGATTTTTCTAATTTTTTTGATTTTTTTTGCTAATACTATACTACGAAACTCGGTGTAATTTCACCATCTTCACGATCATAATAATTCTGAATAATTCCTTTGATAATTCTTCGTTCTTTGGACGTACCATTAATTGTGATGGTAGTAAAAATACATGAGTTTTGACTATAATATACATTCCCATTTGCGATGTGCAACTTCTTTCCAACCGTACCAAAATAGACACAAGACTCGAGAAATACAAACTTTACACTTTAAGCAACTAGCAACTATAAAATAAACTTAATCTAACAGGGTAGGCTAAGGTGTAACGAAACAAATAATTGGTGTAGTTCCTAAAGGATTGGCTATACGGGTTGTTCTAGGGGTATCTTACTCTTAAAGTGAGAGTAAACAAAGGGTTTATATGGGGGTTAACTAACCAGTGTAGTTAGTTAATAAGCAACATGTAAAGGCATTTTGAGTGTAATCCTAAAATTTACCAATATAAACAAGTTACTCCATCTAAATCCATAGTACTTATCACTGTGGTCTCGAATAGATATACCAAGCCAAGTTCTAAAGTCTACAACATCACCGGCACACTCATATTTTATGGAATTTGGGTAAACATTTGGAAACGGATAAGGTTAAATCCTCACAATATCTAACAAGGGGTATTGTGTGCGGGTTATGTATCAAGTAATTTCACAAAAGTATGTCTGAAATTTTTTTAAATTTGAGCATAATTTAAGCATTTTAGTATGAAAATTAGGACAAGTAAACATTCTAATTCCATCCCCCCACTTGAATTATACAACGTCCTCGTTGTATAGATAAAACATTAAATACGGGAATTAAAAAGAATTAGAATGAGAAACTCCCTTGATATTTGCTAGGTAGATTCTCCATGTTGAGTTTATTGAGCAAGAATTCATGTTGAACAGCCGCCTTGAATTTTCAAGACTCCAACACTTCAAGATCTCTAGATTTCTAAATTCTCCACCAATATTCGTCGATATTTCTTTCACGAGGTCCTGTATAAAATATAAGAAAAACAAGTGCAATTCTATCTTGGTACCTACGGTTAATTTAAACTAAACTAAACAAACTAAATACGGGTCAGTTTTGGTGAATACGCCGTATCATGTGCATGAATACGCTGTATTGCCATAACTGACAATAATATTTTTAAAGTGCATAAAAAGTAAAGACTGATAACGTCCAGACAATCAATACGCCGTATGGTATGGAGCGGATATGCCGTATTGATGTCTGGGAATACAGACTCGATAAAAATAAATAACATTCCGGGTTGTCTCCTAGGAAGTACTTTTGTTTACAGTGAAGTCTTTAAGTTAGATTTTTCTTCAGCTTCTCTTTTCACTCAGCTCTAGTTACCATCCATCCTTCGTCCATCATCCGAAAGATTTCTTGGTAAGCTCGGCACACCTCTTCTCTTGTGATTGTAAGATCGTCGTATTCGTCTTTTTTTACAGCAACATATTCTTCTTCATCTTTGAACGAATATTTGATCATCTTGTATCCTTTTATTTGGCAAACCGGCACCTCGCGAGTTTCGATACCACATAACTCATGTCCTTCTTTATGAGTTTCGTTTTCATATTCCCCTTCATCATAATCGTGGTAGTAAATTTCATGGCTCTTCCATCTTTTCCAACAATCATTGCCTGATTCATCATCACTGATCAAGCCCTTCATGATAGCTTTATTTCGTAAAGCTTCATCTTTTAGTTCGCTATCTTCCAGAGCCTCATACCATTCAAGGTCTTGGTAATGGAGCGAGTTTCCAATATGGTAAGCTTCGGGCAAATTTCCTCCATTATAATAACCATCCTCTCTCCAACTACAGGTTGGCCATTCTGAACATCCAGTTTTATAGTTGAAAGGCTTGCAAGTATGTTTGACTGGTTTTGGTTCCTTCCATATACCATTATCAAGCCATGGCTTGTCATACACCCATGGTACATTCTCGTTCCATTCGTAGATCCAATCGTCTTTGTAATCTTCATAGGTTTTAAACCCCATAATAGCCTTTGTAAGTAAGTCCGTATCTACTTTGAGAAGGTAATTAAACTCATTGAATGCCAAGCAGAGAGGTGTCTCGTAGTCAAAAACATCAGTTTCTATCTTAAAGATTTTGGCAGTTTCTTCCTTATCACTCTAGTATTCTTCAAGATCAGAGGATTCATCATCAGATGCCTCAATTTCATCACCACCCATTTTACAATAATCCCACAAAGCTCCTTTGGTGAATATATCCATCGTTTTATAGTTTACGAACTTTGTAGCCAGCCATTCTTCGAATCTTGGATTAGTTGAGTCCCATTTTATCACGGAAGTGTTATTTCCCTCGATGCGAGAAGGAGGGTAGTATTTTTTTTTTAAATTTTAGCAGTTAAGTCTACCCAACAAGTGATTGATTCTTTGGTTTTATCAAACCATTTCCATGTACCTCCAGCCAATAAGATTAGGAAAACAACAATTCTCAGTTTATCATGATCTACATTGGGTAATTTGATTGGGTTAATAATTTTTAGGTAGTATTCAATATGCTCAACTGCGTATTTCCCGTTTGTTCCACTAAAAGCATTGTTGTGCAGATCATCCAAGAATTTTCTATTCAATTCATAAGCGTTCTTCCCATTAACTGTAATACTTGTAATCCTGGAATAGTAATCTGCTTTGTCATTAGGCGCAAATGTTTCCATACTTTACTTCTTTCCCTTGTTCGCCATCACTTCTTCAATCGACTAGCTCTGATAAGTATGTCCTGTGACACAGGTAAAAATATCAGCAGGATTTGTTCTGAAGAAGGATTAAAATATAAGCACGGAAATCAAACACGAAAACTCATATTTTTATTCTGTTTCAGATGATCGATACGTCGTATTCAGTAGAAGTGAATACGTCATATTAATCAGTTAAATGAATACATTGTATTGGATAGAAAAGAAAGTTGGGGATACGCCGTATCTAATGGAAGTGGATACGCCGTATCGAGTTATCGACCAGAACAGTGTATTAGCAAAACAATTAAATTAAACACACAATATACAAGCAAACAATTAAACTATTTAGATATAAAAATATACACATAAACACGAATACACTAATCTAATTATACACTTACTCTTAAGGGGTTAGAATTCTTAATATTTGTTAAAAACCAAAATATAAAATAAAAATCAAGATTAAATATTTACACTCCCGGCAGCGACGCCAAAATACTTGATTAGTGTCTGTTGGTTGTGTATATTTTTTGATTCAAGTTTAAATTTATATTTTTGCACAACTTAACCAAAACCTACATTTTATCGGGTAGTGTTACCGTTCTGTTGTCAGTTTCGTGATTAGTTAGGGTGTCGAAACTCTTTAAGCGAGGATTCATAAGTCTCTACAATTTATTAATATTTTGGTTTACTAATCTAAGTTAATTATAATCTAAGTCAAACCTATGCTAATCCTATGTTAGTTCTAATCTTAATTCTAATAGGTAAAAGGGGGGTTTCTGCTAAGGAATGGCAGGGTTGGTTGGTGACTACAATTAATTCAAGACCCTTTAACCACAAGCATAGCAAATTAAAGAAGGGATAAAGAGCCGGAATGAGACCTTAGTTTGATATTGTATTAGCCATCATTAATCCGATTAGAAGTTGGTTTGTTTATTTCACGTCTCAATGATACTTATCTCGTAGTGCATATCATTCTATTAGACTTTGGATGGGGTAATTCTTCCTATATGACCTAGACATATTAATTCTGTCACAATTAAAGCATCCGCATAAAGCATCCTTATTTGTTGATTCATATCTATCGTTGGGATTAAAGACTTTGGTGATCTTGTTAAACCCTAGCTCATAGAGACTTTACCCACTTACTGCTTAATGGTAATTTATACTCTAGTAGTCCACTTGTCCAACTATCCAATGGAATCAGAACATTATTTGTTGAATTATCTAGATTCACCTACTAGTCAACATGTTCAATAAACCAAAGGCAATTTCCGTTAACTAGTTAAGCCAGAAGCGTATCCTTAGCACGATTTTAGAAGGACAATATTTGTGATCCTATGATTCTAGATGTATAAATCACTATATGGAGAGCTATCCCGGCATCTAGATTACTTGGTCCATATCACTAGATCCAGTTGAATGATAGGTCGCATACAAAAGCACGTAAACAAGTATCATGTGATAAACATAATCAATAAATCAACGATAAATTAAGCAATCGAGATATAAACAAAACCAAACATTCAGATCTTCATAATAATGGCTAATACCCGAAGGTATTAGCCTTCAAACATCATAATTAATACAAGAGTAATGGTTTTAGCCAAGGTAAACTAACCGAGTTAACGAATGATACCAAAAACTGAACGATTACAAAAGTATAAGAATTTACACGTTGTCTTCTATGGATTGGAACGCGTTGCAAGACCTCTTCTGCTCTTTTTCTCCTCTGAAAATCAACTTTTGTGGTTTAGGTATCGAGAATATGATTTAGCACACTTAAAACTCATTTTTGAGTTTTGTATTTATAGTCGTCTGGAGTCGGTTCGATACGGCGTATCCAAGGTATTGGATACGGCGTATTGAAGTTTCTTGTAGTAGGGACCACGTTTGCTATCTTCCAGAATATTCACATACTATATCTCCAATACGGCGTATTGGACTTGTTTCCTTTGTGGTCTTTGGTGAGTGCATGCACGGATACGCCGTATCTTCCTTGATGGATACGGCGTATTGGTTGTTAGAATAGTAATCTTCAAAATGTCTTCGTTTAAGCTCCAGAATGCGTGCCTTTTGCTAACAATTCTTTGCAATAATTATACAAAATGGGTTAATTACATGGGATAAATGATGCTATAAAATAAACGTTATTTGATGTCATCATTCGTTCAAAAGATGAAGCTTCAGAAGTGATCATTTCATTCATCAAGCAAACCCAAGTGAACTTCAACTTCAAGTTCAGCGTGTTCGAACTGATAATGGTACTGAGTTTAAGAACAAAATTCTTGCTAAGTTCTTTTATGAGGTCGGAATTACTCAATAATTTTCTTCTGCAAGAACGCCACAACAAAATGGTGTCGTGGAAAGGAGGAATCGAACCTTAGTCAAAGCTGCAAGAACCATGCTTACATTTGCAAACTTACCATTGTTTCTTTGGGCTGAAGCCATCGCAACAGCTTGTTTTACACAAAATCGTTCGATTATTCACAAACGTTTTGATAAAAATCCTTATGAGCTCATTAACAAGAGAAAACCAAACATCAAGTTCTTTCATTTGTTCAGTTGCAGAAGCTATCTACTCAATGATTTTAATGATGTTTGAAAGCTCAACGTGAAAGGAGATATTGGAGTGTTTGTTGGATATTCTAAAGAATCTGCTGCATTTAGGATTTACAACAAGCGTACTCGGAAGATACACGAGAGCGTGAATGTGAATTTTGATGAGATTTTAGAGATGGCTTCTAAACAATTCAGTTTAGAACCTGGTTTATCTAATTTAAACGAAACAAGAAAATCTTCAAATCCAACGGTTTCACAAGTTTCAAAAACTTCAAAGAAAGATTTGGAAGATTTATTTCACAATTTTTACGATGAGTATTTTGATGCTTCAAAGATAACGAAATCTCCAACAACGAATGTTGAAACTTCTAACGATGAAATTCCTTCGCACGAAGAAGAAGTTTTTCACGAGAGTTCCAAATCATTTCAAGAGGAATCTTCTTCGTCTTCATTGAATGATGACGTTCAACAAAGTTTAGAAGATGTCATGGTTCCTCCAACAAATACTCAATCGGTTTTAAATAAAAGTGTTCCTAATGTGAATGAAGCAAGTACATCACACAATGTGTTTAATAAACGATTGGAAGATGCTTATTTTGATGCAAGTATGACGTTCAATGATTCTTCCAGTGTTCATACATTCTATCAACCCTACCCTCATGACAAAAAGTGGACTAAGGATCATCCACTTCATAAAATAATTGGTGATCCGAAGTCAAGTGTTCGTACAAGAGGACAAATAGCAAATCCATGTCTGTTTGCATGTTTGCTAAGTAGTATTGAGCCTGCTAACATAGCTGAAGCTTTAAAAGATGTTGATTGGGTCAGTGCAATGCAAGAAGAACTCGGTCAATTTGCAAGATTGAAAGTTTTGAGATTAGTTCCTCGGCCCAAAGGCAATTAATACAAAAATGGATTTTCAAGAATAAGAAAGATGAAAGCAGTTTAGTTATTCAAAACAAAGCAAGGCTTGTAGCTCAAGGATATTGTCAACAAGAAGGCATTAATTATGATGAGATGTTTGCTTCAGTTGCTCAAATTGTGGCTATACGCTTATTCCTTGCATATGCTGCTCATAAGGATTTCACGGTCTTTCAAATAGATGTAAAGACGGCGTTTCTCAATGGAATTCTTAAAGAAGAAGTGTACGTTGGTCAATGATGTGCTATCGTTGTATGGTATATTTAAGATGATTCAAGATTAAAATTTATATTTTTCTGACTCAACCAAAAACAACACTTTAACGGGTAGTGTACCCGATTGGTAGTAGTTTCGTGGTAAGTAAGGTGTCAAACACTTGAAGCGAGGTTAAATCTATCAATTTAATTAATATCTTGGTTATCTAATCTATGTTAATTCTATTCTAAACCTATGTTAAACCAATGTCAGTCTAAATCCTAATTCTAATGGGAAAAGGAGGTTTTCAGCGAGAAAAAGGAGGTTTTCCACCTGAAAGACATGGCACGGTTTTGGGTGGTGACTACATAAATTAATTCAGACCTATTACCCCCTACAAACGAATTAGACAAAAGATAAAAGAGCGGTCGAACCTTATATAAGAAAATTGTATGAACCATTATTAATCCGACTAGAACGTTGGTTTGTTTATTAAGTGCAATGATTTCTTCTCTCGAGGTGGCATATCATTCTTAAGACTTAGGCGTTACATCATCCTAAGACCTAGACACATTAATTCTGTCACAATTAAAGCATCCGCATAAAGCATCCTAATTTGCTGATTATAATCTATCTTAGGGATTAAAGCAATGGTGATCTTGTTAAACCCTAGCTCATAGAGACTTTACCCACTTACCACTTAATGGCAATCTATACACTATTAGTCCACTTATCCAACTATCCAATGGAATCAAAACGTTACTTTTTGAATTATCTAGGTCACCTGCTAGTCAACACGATCAATAAACCATTGGCAATATCCAATTAACTAGTTAAGCCCGAAGCGTATCCTAGACACAGACTTAGAAGGACAATACTTGTGTAACTATTATTCTAGATGTATAAATTACTATATGGAGAGCTATCTCGGACTCTAGATCCGCTTGGTCTACTTTACTGGATCCATTTGAATGATAGGTCACATACAAAAGTACGTAAACAAGTATAAATTGATAAACATAAACAAGCACTCAACGATAAATCAAGAAATCGATATAAACAAATACCAAACATTCAGATCTTCATAATAATGGCTAATACCCGAAGGTATTAGCCTTCAAACGTCATAATAGATACAAGATCAATTATTTAGCCAATGTAAACTAACCGAGTTAATGAATGATACAAAAAACTGAACGATTACTAAAGTATATGGAATTACACGTTGTCTTCTATGGAATTGAATACGTTGCTCGACCTCTTCTGCTCTTTTTCTCTTTTAAAAATCGACTTTTGTGGTTTAAGTATAGAGAATATGATTTAGCACACTTAAAACTCATTTTTGAGTTTTCCATTTATAAGGTCTGGAAGTCGGTTAGATACGATGTATCCATGTATTGGATATGGCGTATTAGGGGTTTCTTGGAGTAGGGACCACGTTTGATATCTTCCAGAATATTATATTGATTTCATATCTTGAAAACAGCATATTGAGTCCTTTGGATACGACGTATTGATCTTCATTCCTTTATGGTCTTTGGTGAGTGCAGGCACGGATACGCTGTATCTTCTTGATGGATACGGCGTATTGGTCTTATTCTGGAAGATATCAAGAACGTTGGTCCCCTACTACCATAGAAATCCCCAGAATACGCCGTATCCAATACATGTATTCGCCGATCCAAGAGGCCGACATCCAGACCTTATAAATAGAAAAACTCAAAAATGAGTTTTCAGTGTGCTAAATCATATTTTTGATACCTAAACCACAAAAGTCGTTTTCAGAGGATAAAAAGAGCAGAGAGTGTCAGCAACGTATTCAATTCCAAGGAGACATCGTGTCTTCCATATACTTTTAGGAAACATTTCGTTTTTTGGTATCATTCGTTACTTCGGTTAGTTTACCTTGGCTAAATTATTACTCTTGTATTTATTATGACGTTTGAAGGCTAATACCTTCGGGTATTAGCCATTATTATGAAGATCTGAATGTTTGGTATTTGTTTATATCGATTTCTTGATTTATCGTTGAGTGCTTGTTTATGTTTATCAATTTATACTGGTTTACGCGCTTTTGTATGCGACCTATCATTCAACTGGATCTAGCAAAGTAGCCAAGAGGATCTAGAGTCCGGGATAGCTCTCCATATAGTAATTTATATATCTAGAATAATAGTTACACAAGTTATTGTCCTTCTAAATCTCTGTGTTTAGTATATGGCTACGGGCTTAACTATTTAATGACATTGTCGATGTTTAGTGATCGTGTTGACAGCAAGTGACCTATAATTCAACAAATAACGTTCTGGTTCCATTGGATAGTTGGACAAGTAGACTACTAGTATATAGATTGCCATTAAGCGGTAAGTAGGTAAAGTCTCTATGAGCTAGGGTTTAACAAGATCACCATTGCTTTAATCCCAAGATAGATTATACTCAGCAAATAAGGAACTTTATGCGGATGCTTTAATTGTGACAAAATTAATGTGTCTAGGTCTTAGTATGATGTACCCCCTAAGACTTAAGAAATGATATGCCCCTCGAGAAGAAGAAATCATGCAACTTAATAAACAATCTAACGGTTCTTCGGATTAATAATTGGTTTAATACAATTTTCTTATATGAAATACGACCGCTCTTTATCTTTTACTATTAGCTTGCATGGGTAACAGTGTCTGAGAATGATTGTAGTCACCCAACCAAACAGTGCTAGTCTCATCATGCTGAAAACCCCCATTTTCCCGTTAGAAGTCTAGGAATTAGAACTGACATAGGTTTACATATGTTTAGATTAAATGAATAAACATAGAATTAGAAAAACCAAGAATATTAGATTAAAGGTTAGATATATGGAAATTATAACCCTCGCTCTCAGTGATCGACACCTTACTTTTGGACCACGTCGAACGATGGACTACCGCTTCGGTACACAGCGCTGGTATAAGAAGTAGTTGAGTTTTTTTGAGTAGGTTGCAAAATAGAATTTAAAGCCATGTAATCGAAAGAAAATATACATCGGGACGACAATTACGACATCAAAAAGTATAAGGGAAACCTTGGGGGCCCAAAGCATTGTGTGTAGCAAGGCGACTCGCAGTGTGGGTGGGAAAGAATATGGCAATGGTTCCTTAGTTTTTTTTTTGATAGAAAAAAGGGTGGGTCGAAAGGACCTGATGTTAGTAGGAGTTTTAGGCCGTAGGAATGTGTTGGTGTTCACTAGTAAGTAGCACACTTAGGGGTTAGTGAAGCTATAGGTGGCGGCTTTTGTAAGTATAGAGGCCGAGAGGGGGAGGAGCGGCCTTGAGGCGGTCTGGCAGTCAAGAGAGGGGATAAGCTAAAGTTGATGTGTAAAAGGAGAAATGATCGTGGACTCCCATCATATACACTATCATAGAGAGAATGGCGCGTGCGGGGTGGGCAAATGAAGATTGCAATTTGCATGTTACCATCTACGAGCGGCTGCGTCTCATATGTGCTTGGGTCGGGAGGCGTCTGTGACATGCTGCTGTGTTTGAAGACGAGTCTGCATGTCGTAGGGTGTGGAGGGGCGAGTTTGGATTTCGGACTTGAAACAACGTAACCTTTGTTCGAAAATGGGACCTTGCAGGAGTAGACTTCGGCGTTCTTAGATACATGTTGACGTGTAGTTGGAGACGTTTGAGACGCTATGACGCTTTGAGCGGGTGGTTAGAGCAGAGGCCAGTGGATTTATTCGCTTGATGCGTGTAGAGTAGTAAGTTATGAATGCTGAGTTGGAGGGGATGCACTAGGCGCTAGAGCGGGGCAGGAGTATAAATGTATCGAGCGTCCCTAGGACTGTTAGCAGGCTCGGGTAAAACGATCCTCTTCCTGACTTGTCGCTTATGAGGAGGCGCCGACGTGAGGCGCACAAGAGCACGGAGTTCTGTTCCTGGGAAAGTACGTGATCTGACGTGGGGAGATAGGTTTTCTGCTAGTTTGGGTAGTAGAGCTGAGGTGATATCTTTACTTAGTTACAGAGTGACTTGTGGGTGGGCTTATCTTCTGACAAGGAGCTAGAAAAGGTAGTGATCCGAACATCTGTACGAATATGGTAGGTTTCGGAGGCTTCTAAAATGTCACATGGAGGGAGTTAGACTGATAGGTCTCAGAAGGTAACACCTAACTAGACGGTTACTGAGACACTATAGGTAGAAGGCGTGTTCGTGTGGCTATTATGATCAGCTACATCTTATACTTACGGTCAGTATTCTACAGACGTGTGACAAGTATATATCGGCGGTATGTGTCCGTGAGTATTATGAGATGTGTACTTTGGTTTGAGTGGAGTGGTCATTATTAGTGTCAATCAATGGGTGAGATATGTAGAACGCGTGTGGACAGGGAGCTGACTGCATCTGAATGGGGTTATTGTTCGATCAAACACAATGGTGTGGACGTACATCTCTGATGTGTTCGGAGATATATTTGTTGACTCCCCTAGTATAACTGATGCAAATCTTTCATTCACACCTTCGGGAAGTTACTAGCTTGTTTATCTACATAAGTGTGTATGAGCACACAAATGCGAGGCTGATTGCAACGAGTGTGGTCAATTCTGGTACGTGTATAATCTTTGTGACTATGGATTACATCTAGTCAGCTCATAGGGATGATAGGGATTCCACATACATAGCTGAATAACAATACTCATGATGATCTTCTAACGTGAAATGCAACAGCACACATAGAGCACGTGGTATCATCGTCATCTTCATCGTGTAGGGATATTATATAGATGATAATGATAACTACAGAGTAAGGACTAATTGGGATAGCGACAGAGAGTGGCGGAGGGGTTAGCGGAGTGGTTAGATGTTGATAAGTCCTCTATATAGATAGTCAGAGAGACTGTAGTCGCTGCGAGAGGAGGTACACCGATTTTTTGAATGGTACAATTAGCACACGTACGCACAGATACTTTTTGCTCAAAGAACACTAGATAGTTCTAAGTATGAGTTTGCTTACTTAAGGATTTTTAAGACAATCAAGAGAGAGACACCGAGCTACAAGTACACTATGTGGATCGCGCACGACTAATCTTTTCTGTCTGACGAGAGGATCAAGCTAACTCCCTTCATATACTACACTCTTTAAAGTCATCACCAGGGCGCAGTTCTGCGCACCTATATTTTTCTCTTTGCGTGAGCCGTTCACGCGTCCTCCAACGGATCAGTGTATCTAACTGGGTCTACGGATTACAATAAAAAATGCACATTTGAGAAGAAATTTGAGTATATGTCAGATAACACTTTCTGCGTGGTCCCCATAACATCTAAATGCAACTGATTCAATGACGCAGACCTATGATGCACAGAATAGAATTAGGTATGACACTTAAGAGGATTCTGGATGAGTTAAGTCAGTGTCATGGGAACTTCTCGTTATGACTCGTTCACTAGTACTCCACATCACACACTCTCGGTAAGCAGAGTTCCATTAATGGAGTTACAGAATGGAATTTTTATAACTCTTAGGGAATGTATGACACACCACAAGTTGGGGAAATAAAGGGGGGGGTGGGGGGGTGGGTAGACACAGAGTTAAATGGGGGCCACACACACACAACTGGTAAACTATTAAACACACACATGGAAGTACATTTGATCGTAGAAGTTGTGTTGAGAAGAATATAGTGTTGGTGGGGGGGAGGGGGGGGGGGGAGGGAGGGGATTTCCAGGTTGTTTGAATTATTGTTTGAAGGGGGGAGGGGGAGGAGGGGCGGGTGGGGGGGGCGTTTATCTATAAAGCAATAGTATTTTGCAATCAAGTTTGGTAATAAACATGTTTCCCAACTTTGTTATTATGAATTTTGAATTGATATCTCTTGCTTTTTATTGTTTTAGAATTTAAGAATTTGAAAGAATTTAACATTTTATTTTGGAATCATGAGGGTAATAATGGATTAAAGTTAAAAGTTGATGGAACTAATGATTTTGGAATTGTTTAATAAAGACTTGATGTTTTTATACCTTGAATCATATAATAATCATTTGATCAATCATTCAACCCGGATATAGGTCGAAAGACTCTGGCTTATAAGCCTAATCTTTCCAAGTTGTTTGTCGCTGTAGGACATCTAGAATGTAGCCTTGTTTAGGAAATAGGAACAAAATGCTTATATATACCCGAGTAATAAGAAGGTTTAAGGGTTAACCATATGTCAAACGAACTTGGTTAATGAAATTATCATATTATTTCCAAGCCTTAATTGAACTTTAAATCAATTTGTAATCAAAAGTAAAGGCCAAAGGATTTTTGATATATATAAAAAGAAAATCGATTTTAGCACACTACCTCCTTTCTTTAAATGTTAAACCTTCCTTCTTGAACCCAATATCTATCCCAAGTTTATCTATTTTGTTCTCGTTCTCCCAAACAACATCATCATATAACTTAAGACCTTGAAAACCTTTAGATAGTGACAGTCTATAAGATTTACCCTTTCGTAATATAATCAACCCTTTCTAAGAATTACTAATCCCGTGGAACGACCTGGTCTTACCCTAAACCTATACTATAAAAGGGGGTTTATACTTTACCCGTGTGTTAGTTAGAAATCAGATAAAACTAGTATTATAAAGTTTAAAGCTTTAATAATCTCACTCTTCACACACGCGGGGTCAATCATATATTAAAGAATAAGAGATTAAAGAAAGAGGATGGTTGGCGAGATAAGAGTTAGAGAAAGAAAGAAACTAGAGAGAAGGATGAGAGAAATGAAAAGAGATTATATTATAAGAAGAACCAACACCCCTCCTAAAAAGCTAGGTGAGGGTATTTATACCCTAAGTTTCATTGGATGGCGTATTGGGCTTTCTAACGGGTCGGGCTCGGCTTTGGTTAGGCTTTAAGCCCTAAACACAGATAATATTAGCTTAAAGTCCGAGCCCATGTTCCCGACTAGTCTACTATTTCCTATTACAAAGTTCTATCACGTACGATCGACACTATAACTATTATTGATCATGACTTTCCTTGTTAGCCACTATACTATTACATTTTCTATGGCTAACAATCTCCTCCAAAGGAGCGGTCATTCAAATACATTTAACCTTAGACTTGCTTGTGTTCTTGTGTCTTGGTCTTAAACTATGTTGTAGTAGACTTTGTTCCTTCATGCTTTGTGATCTTTGATCTTGTTTGAAAATCGTCAAACTCAAGTCAGTGATCGTTAGTAAGCTATGACGCCTTTTTCTGAAAAATATGCTTGTTAGGCTAGTTTTGGTGTTAGTGAGTCGTTTTTGTGTTTTGTGTTACATCCATATGCGCCTCGTGTTTTATGATGTACCTTTGACCTATGTCTTTATTTAAACATTGTTTATATGGTCAATGATATGCTCATGTCATTTTAAGTTATTAGTGCAACTCATACATGTAAACAAGTTTATTTTTACATTTCACATATTTTACGTTCACCCGACAACTCACTATCGCGTTTTGGCACTTACGGCTTAATCCTTATACATTTTGCATAACTTTCTTTTATACATTTACACAACACTTTTTAAATAAAAAAATATAAATTCCCCCCCCCCCTCCAAAGGGCCGGCCCCAGGCTATCCCTCCACACCAAAACACACTTATCATTTCCCCTTATAACACTCCACCACCCACACCCTCCAATCCCTCCTCTTTCTCCCACTCTTTTCACTCTTTTACCAACCACCTTTTCCTACTCCATTCTTCACACACTCAACAAAATAATTTTTCTCCTCCCTCCTACCCTTACAATCATCAAAATAACCTTGAATCACTTGCACAAACCCACCAACACTATAAACCTAATCTCAGTAGCAAACTATTATAATCAAGAAATATAATCCATAAAGGTAGTATCTTGGTATTAGACGACTTGTGTCTGTTAGAAATCAAGAAAAGACTCGGTCACTACCAATATGTAATAATATAGCTCGTAGCAACAATATTTGGAAACTTACCAAGCTAACTGGGTCAACATAAGTCATTCTTATGTTGACCGGCCATAGGGTTGGTATAAATACCCCTCTCCACACCTTGGAGAGGGTTGGTAGTTCATTTAGTTATTCACATAATACATTTTCTTTTCCTTTCTCTCTCTAAGGGCTACAACCCTTCTTTCTCTCTTTAATCTTTCTTTCTTGTTCATTTGTTAAGTGGTTTGATACTTCTACAATTGGTATCAGTCCGTCCCCATGGGGCTATCGTAAGCCTTTTTGTGTGCATTTATATCTTGATTAGATCATTAGTTTATATGGTTATTCTTGATTTCGTTGCTTCAAAATCAAACCCAGATTACATCCTTTTAAAAAGCCTTAAAGTTTGTGTATTTTAAAGCAAGATCTAGACCCAAGATAACTAGTTGTGCATAAAACAATCAAGTAAAATGTCAAAAAGGGTTATTTTTTGGTGATTTTTTGTGAAAATGTACTTTTTTTAAGCAAGTGAAATACGTTTTGAAGCAAGCGAAATATGTTTGATGCTAGCGAAATATGTATGCAAGTGAAATGTGTAAGCGAAATATGACAGGTTGACCTCAAGCGATTTATGTCATTTCTAGGAAACGAAACTCTGCTTATTTTTTCTTAGGTCAAGCGAAATGTGTTAGCAAGCGAAATGTGTTATCAAGCGAAATATGTTAGCAATCGAAATATGTTAGTAAGCGATTTATGACAGGTTGTTAGCTCAAGCAAAACACGTAGTTGTGTAAGACGAAACTCTGTCCAATTTTCATATTTCAAGCAAAACATTACAAGCAAGTGAAACATTACAAGCAAGCGAAACATTACAAGCAAAATATTACACTGTTACATTTCAAGCGAAATATTACATACATCACAAAAAGATTTTATTTTCTACAGTTTGTCTTACTTTGTAAAATCCCGTGAAATATTTAGATTTTACGGTTTTAGTGAATATTTGTAAAATCCCATGGAATATCAATCTTAATCACCAACAACAACAACTCTTAACACAATCCTCATTTATCATTGTTTGATCACTTTTCAATTAGAACAACATGACTACTTTAGCAGAACACATCATTGTTGCTGGAGCTGAGAACCATCCTCCAATGCTTGAAAAATCAATGTATGATTCATGGGTAAGTCGTTTACGTTTATTCATCAAAGGGAAGAAAAATGATAGGATGATGCTTGATTTAATCGATAATGGTCCATTGGTTTACCTATTTGTTGAAGAAAATGGGCAGACTATACCTATGAAATACTCCAAACTTACTAAAGCACAACAACTTCAAGATGACTGTGATGTTCAAGCAACCAATATCATTCTTCACGATCTTCCACCCGATGTGTATGCACTTGTTAACCATCAAGATGCGGCTAAGGATATTTAGGATAGAGTCAATGTCACACCCCCAAAATCGGACGGCAGCGGAATAGTAACATTGGGGTGCGACTTTAAGGCACAAAGTACAAGTCACAGAAAACGACCTCAAAAGAGACGTTTATAATAAAATGTCACAATGCAATTTAATTAAAATGTCAGAGTTAAATAGTTACCATTTATAATGTATAAAGAAAACATTGTCAAAACGTTTGTCAAATAGTACTACAAGTTATTAAGCCTTCAAAAATAATATCCGCGAGACTCGAATGCTCCCCAATGCTCCACAAGAAAAATAGTAACCAGCAAATACATACTAAACGACAACAATAATGTTGGTGAATCATTAGTTTTTAAGTAAAAAAGCATATTGAAATAATATAAAGAAATATTCAGAAAGAAAGTAGTGTTACAACATTTATAATGAATGTTTCCGAAAACCATCCGAAAACCAAGTAGTGATTTAATAATCTAGTAAATGTTCAGTAGTTGACCACACGATCGAAGTAATGGAGGACTAAGTACGTATCCGAAGTCCAAAACAAGGTAAGGTAGACAAGGGAAATACATTTCCACCAAGTCCTAAATATCATAACAGGAATAATTGCACTAAGCACCTGACCCCGAAGCCTTACTAATTTGTGCCCCAATCAGAAAAATAGGATGCTTGCCAACACCCTAACACCTCTCAATGTTAAATGCACCCGATCAAACTAGTGACCCAGTAAGGTGGGGAAATTGTCACATCCCCGTTAGAATCTTAACCACAACACACGCGCTACTACAATAGCACTTAACAGTTCATGATATATAGGGACTTCCACGGCAATAAGTAACTTTGCAATAAAATTCAGGCAGTAATCTGAAGCAAATACACATTGTAAACACTTGTGTCCGTTATAAAACAATCATGTCTAAAATTCCACGGTTTTAAAAATATATGTAATCACGATCTCAAATCATGTAGTAACAAATCAACTAAATAAAAAATAGTCATGTAACGCTTATGTAGATAAGAAATCCAATAAGTTCACTTAGTAAAAGGAGCATGAAATTCCCCTCGCGGGATTTATTAAAACATTGAAAAGAATTGAAAAGCGAGACTATGAACTCACATTGATGTTGAAGAAACCAATTTTTTGGACAGATAAGCATTAAAATGCACAACACAAACGTAAGACGGAAGCACTATCAAGAAGTTGCGGTTAATACTTAACGGCTAGAACTCCCCCCCCCCCCCACTAGCCTAAGCTGATGCGTTTGGGTTTCTCGATGAATGGTTACATCAACGCGACACGCTGATAAAGATTTAGATATCCAAGTTGCAATAGTTTGGTGGTTGGTTAAATTAAATAAGGAAATAACTCGAAAAAAGCAAACGCAAAGATATGTAAATATGTTCCGTACATATCACGTAGGAAAATGAACGATTATATCATTCATACGTTGAATTATATAATAAATACAAACATTTAAAAGAATAATTTCCGAGGCATAATAAAAGAAGCATGTAAGAAAAAAAGTAGGAGATCTCTCCTCACCTCAAAACCACCTAACACAACAACTGAAGCGTCTTCTGGTGAACCAGCGCGTCTCATCATCGAATTACTACTTTATAACTGTAAAGAAAATAACATATATAATACAACGTACGCATTATATAATCGTTCATATTTTATTCCTACGTGATAAGTACGGAACATAAATTCACAACACTTGGCGCGATCTTGCTTTTCGAAGAGATATTTATAAAAATTAAAACATTTTTTAAACCCAACCACCAAACTATTTGCAATACTTGGATATTATCTAAATTCTTTAAAGAAATTTCTAAACGTGATCGCATGTAGGGTATGATAAAAGTTGGGGAAGGAGGGGGGGGGGGGGGGGGGTTGGGGGTAAACCATTCATCGAAGAAACCCTAACGCATTCATGCTAAGTGCTAAGTGGGATCTTATAGCCGTTAATTTATATAACCGCAACTATCTTGATCGAGCTGGGCTACTTCGTCAATTCCGATTAGAGATGTGGGTGCATATTTAAGATGCCTATCTGTCAAATGTTTTATTTAAATCGCTACTATGTTACTTATCAACATCAAGAGTGAGTTCATAGTCCTCGTCATTTTTCAATCTTTTTTTCACAATGTTTTAAATTAAACCCGCGAGGGGAATACATGTCGTTTTAATATTACTAAGTGAAGCTTAATTGAGTTCTAACTACAATAAGCGTTAATCATGACTAATTTTTACTAAAGCTTGGATTTGTTACTACATGATTTGAGATCCTGGAAGAAAATCGGACCTATATATAAAAAAAAACCGTGAATTTTAGAACGAATTATTGTTTATAACTACGGACACAATGTTTAACAATAAGTGTATGCTATCCATCCAGGAATTACTGCCTGAATATTATTGCAGATAAGTTACCTTAGTGCCTGTGAAGTGTCCCCTACTTTATCAGAACCTAGATAATTGCCTTATTGTAGTAAGCGGCGAGTTGTTGTGTATATATCTAACGGGATTGACAATGCCCCACCTTACATGGGTCACCTAGTATGATCGGGTGCATTTAACCACTGAAGATGAATATGTAGTAGGTAAGGAAGAAACCTATATTCTGATTGGGGCACAAATCCATCTATAGGGTAAGGGCTTCGGGGATCATGAGCTTAGTGCATATAAGAAACCTGTTATATATAAAGACTTTGGTGAATGAATTTCCCTTGTCTAACCCCCTTACATTATTTGGACTTCGTGAAACGTACTTAGGTCCACCATGTACTTCATCTTGTGGACCACTACTGAACATTACAGATTGTATTTTAATATAAAAAATCAAAAACAACTCTACTTGATTTCGGAATGGATTTCGAAGAATAACACTTTTAAAAAAAAAAGTTAGAAACACTTAACTTGTTCCTTTCTGAAATATTTCTTAATTATTTCTAAGTAAATACTACCTGCTTTTTTACTTAAACGCCACTATGAATTCACCAACATTAAAGTTGACACCGATTTAGGTATGTATTGTTCCAGGTTACTATTTTTCTAGTGGGAGCATTTTAGGGAGCATTCGTAGTCTCGCGTGATTTATATATTTTTTGAAGGCTTAATAAACTTGAGTACTAAAACTAAATTTGGGACAAACGTTTTGGGGGGGTGTACATCAAAAAAAAAAAACAAAACTATGATAAGATGTTTTCCCCCACCCGTCCCATACCCACCCCCCCTCTCCCCCCCCCCGCCCCCCTCACCCCCCCCTAAATAAAAAAAAATAAACATTATAAAGATAATGGAACCTATTTTTAAAACTCTGAACATTTTTAACTTTAAAATATTTTGAATGTGGAACATTTTAATTAAAACGTCTCTCTTTTTGAAAGTCGTATTTTTATTTTTTGTGACTTGTTTTTTACTTTTTTTTTTTTTTTGTGCCTGTAACAAAAAATAAGAACTCCCGCAACCCCAAATTTTTTAACTATGTGTTACCAAACTATTCCGCTGCCGTCCGTTTTGGTGGTGAGACAATGGACTTCTATCCTAAATACCTATCCGCATCTTGAATGGTTAACAAGAGTGCATACACACATATCTTGGTGTGAAAGTAGCCTGAAGAATGATATTGTGTTGCTTGAACATCCCAGTCACAACATGTAAGATGTTGGGTGGTGCATCAGGATAAGTTTGGAGTATTTCATAGTTATAGTACACTGCCATTTCGCCCCTTCAACAACATATGTAAAACCCAATGGGACCATTATCGATTGAAAAAAAAGAATCAAGCATCATCCTATCATTTTTTCCCTCCTTCCCATTTTTTGGATGAATAAACGATAAACGACTTACCCATGAATCATACAATGAGTTTATTCAAGCATGAGGAGACGGTTCTCCAGCTCGCAGCAACAAATGATGGTATTCTGCTACCGTAAAGGTAGTCCTGTTGTTCTAATAATTGAAAAAGTGGGGAACGATACAATGGAAAAATGTAGGAATGAGTTTAAGATTTTGTTGTTGTTGGTGATAAGATTGATTACTTGCCATGGGAATTTCACAAAATCTTCACATAAAAACGTAAAATCTCATAAATATAACTGGGATTTTACAAAAGTAAAAAGAATAAGACAAACCGTAGAAGAAAAAAAAAGGAAAAAAAAAAAAACTTATTTAAAAAAAAATTTACAAAATAATTTTACACAACTTATTTTTACATTATTGGGGGGTGATGTAAGACATATTACTGCTTGAAAATTTGACAGTGAAAAATTATTGCTATTAAGACATATTTTGTAGAGCTTTCGCTTTGGGGCATTGTAAATTGTTTCGCATGCTTAATCAGATGTTTACTCAGGACATGTATTGTATTGAAAAATATGAAAATTGGAGCCAAGTTTCGTCTTAAACCGTGCAACTACGTGTTTTGTATGAGCAACAACCTGACCAAAATCGCTTAATACAAATTTTGATTGCAAAAAAACACAGATCATATTTCGCCTTAGATATAAACACATTTCGCGATGGCTAAACTACATTTCGCTTGATCTCTAAGAAAAAATAAGCAGAGTTACGTTGCCCAAAAATACATAAAATCGCTTGAGGTCACTGCTGCCATATTTCGGTTAAACATTTCACGTAAACATATAATCACTGAGCATCAAACATAATTTCACTTGCTTCAAAAAAAAAAAACGTAATATTCACACGTAAGTCTTGAAAAAAAAAGTACAATTTTTCCACAAAAAAAAACAAAAAATAAAAAATCACCATAAACTAACGCCTTTTTTTTTTTTTGAACCAATATAGGAGAAATATTTAACCACCACAATAACACACACACAACACCAACTACCACTCCCAAAACACAACAAAACCCAACTTCCCCAAAACCCCCCACCCCACCCCCAACCCCCACCCCCCCCACCCCCCCCCCCATGAGCAAAAAGAAAAAAACACCGCCTACCCCCCCCCACCCCCGCCCCCCCATCTCCCCCGCCCCCCCCACAATAAACCACTCCCCACTCCCCCAACCTCCCCTCCCACCCCCTCCCACCTCCCCCGCACCCCCCCCCCACCGACTCAACGACCCCCCCACCCCCACCAACTCCCCCCCCACCCAACTCTACCCCCCACACCTCCCCCCCCCCCCCCCCCACCCCCCCCCCCCCAACCCCCCCAAATCAAAAACCGAAACAAACACTCAACGAAACAAGAAACAACAACCAATTCACACAAACACCACAAACAACCACCAAAAAATAAAAAATAAACAAACCAATAACCAAAATTTCTAAGTCTTTATTGTTCCCCCCCCCCGGCCAAACACATAAAACCAGCCCCCACGAACACAACGTACACTCACCAAGCAAACCCCCCCCCCCCAAAGCCCTTACTAAACAACCCCCCCCCCCCACACCACCCCAACCCCCCCCCCCCACTTTTAATTCCAAAAAGAGCCTGCCCGACGTCACACCATACCACCCCCCCCACCATCACACCACCCTCACACCAAAGCACCCCCGACAACCTCACTACCCTGACCACCTTCCCAGGCGACAGAAACCTAAATTTACAGCGTCTCACCATTAACAACACTAACCAAATGAACCAGAAAGAAAGAATATAGAGCGACACACGTAAGTGTAGTCTCACCAAAAAACTGATTATCGCCGCACCGTCCCCGCTACCTCCACCTAGTACAAATACGCATTAAGTTAACACACCCAACAATGCCTCCCAACCTTCACCCCACGACCACTTGAGATGGAGAGGGGAAAATATAAGACAACTAATAAAACCCCAGCAACAAGCCAAAGGCCGTATGTACAACAAAAGGATACTTAATGAATATCCAGGGGTATAGCTTGGAAAGAAGCCCAATATGTTGCTACGAACTATAAAAAAACCTATTGGTAGTGACCTGAAAGTCCCCCCCCCCCCCCCCCCCCCCCCCCCCCCCCTTATCTACATCATTTCTAACAGACACAAACGACAATACCAAGAATACAACCTTTATGGATTATTATTACTTGATTGATAATAGTTATGGCATTACAATTAGGTTTATATGTTGGTGGGATTGTGCACAGAGATTTCAAGGTTTATTTGATGATCGAAAGGTTACGAGGGAGGAGAAAAATTATTTATTTGATTGTGTGAATAACGGTAGTATGAGAAAGGTGGTGAAAATGAGAGAAAAATACGAGTTGGAGAAGAATGTAGGTAATAGGATGGGTGAGAGGTTGGAGAGGTGAGTGGTAACAAGTGGGAAAATAAGCTAAGAGTGTATTTTAGGAGTGACGGGATAATGCCTTGGGCCCGTGGCCACATAACATAAATTTGGAATGTGGTGGTGGGGATTTTATATTTCTTTTTAAATTATAAAACGTTGTATGTGGTAAATAGTATAAAAGAAAGCTTAATTGAACACCAAAATGTATAAGGATAGCAGCCGTAAAAGTGCCACAACGCGATAGTGAATGTCGGGCTGAAACGTAAAAAATATGTAGAAAGAAAAAATAAACTGTGTTAATATCAAAATACATGAAATGAGTTGCACTAATACAGACTTAAAATGACATGAGCAATATCATTGACCAACTAAACAATTGTTATTAGATAAATAAATACATAGTCAAAGTACATTCATTAACACGGGAGGCGCATAAGGATGTGAAACACTATAACACAAAAAAACGACGACTCACTAAACACCAAACCTACCTAAACACAGCATAGTTTTTCAAAGAAAAGGCGGTCACAGCTTACCTAACTGATTCACTGACTTGGTGTTTGACGAATTTCACACAAGATCATAGAATCATAGAAGCATGAGAGGGAACAAATTCTAGACTACATGTTGGGACCTATGTTTAAGACCAATACATAAGAAAAAAACAAGCAAGTCCCAAAAATGTTAAATGTATTTGAATGACCGCTGAACTTGAGGAGAATTGTTATCCATAGAAAATGTAATAGTAATAGTGGTCTACAAGGAAAGTCACGATCAATTTGCAATGTAAAATAGGTTTATAGTGGATCAGGTCGAACGTGGAAAGGAACTTTGGGTAATAGAAATGTAGTAGAACCAATCATAGCACGGGAACATGGGCTTCGACTTATAAAGCTAATAATTAAATGATGTTTAGGGCTTAAAGCCTTACCATAACCAGAGAGGGACCCATTACCCGTTAGAAAAGCCCAAGACACCAGCCAACCAATGAAACTTAGGGAGTTAATACTAGATTCACTTCACCTAGCTTTTTAGGAGGTAGGTGTGGTTCTCTTCTTATAATCTAATCTCTTTTCATTACTCTCCATCCTTCTCTCTAGATTCCTTTCTTTCCCTCTCTAAACTCATTATCTCGCCAACCACCTCTTTCTTTAATCTCTTATTTCTTAATAATGAAATAGGTGAGTGGATGGTGTTATTTAAAGCTATTAAAAATAAAAAAAAAAAAATTATAATACAGTATTTAACTGATTTCTTTTTTCTTTCTACCAAATACCGGTTAAAGTATAAAACCCCCTTTTATAGTATAGGTTTACGCGGGTAAGACCACAGTCGTTCCCACGGGATTAAAGTAATTCTTATCAAGGGTTGAATTATATTACGAAAGGGTAAATCTTATAGACTGTCACTATTTAAAGATTTCAAGGTACTTCAAGATATAAGATGATGTTGTTTGGGAGAACAAGAACAAATATAGATAAACTTGGATAGATAATGGGTTCAAGAATGAAGGTATAATCGATTAAAGAAATGGGTAGTTTGCTAAAACGATTTTCTATTTAATATAATCAAAAATCCTTTCGGCTATTTACTTTTGATTACAAAATGATTTAAGTTCAATTTTTAGAAAGCTTGGAAAAAATAAATATTAATTTCCTTAAACCAAGTTCCGTTGGACATATGGTTAACCCTTAAAACCTTCCTTATACTCGGTTTAATAAACATTTTTGTTAGCCAATCTCACAAGGCTAAATCAAGTTGTCACTAAGACAAACAACTTGTGAAATTAGGCTTATAAAGCCAGAGTCTTTTCGACCTAGTATCCGGGTTAGAATGATGAATCAAATGATTTATTAAAGAAGTCCAGGTATAAAAACATCAAAAGTTAATAATATTAACAATTTCCAAAAATTCAATATTCCTCCAACTTAATCCATAATTCTACCTATGATTTTTTAATTCCCAAAGCAAACATGTTAAAACCTATTTTCATAAAATAAATTTGTAATAAAAAAAACACATAACAAGCATGATCTATTCAAAATACATTCATAATAACAAAGTAGGGAAACAAGTTTATACAACATGTAGCAAAATATAATTGATTCTTTAAGAGTTTCCTTCAAAATAAACAATAATGCCAACTAACTGGCATACATTCAACAACAAACACTATAACTTCTCTCCAAACACAATCCTTCAAAGATCAAATGGTACTTCCCGTTTAACTAAAACCTGGAATATATGAATAAACAAGTTTTATTTCGATCAACAATTCCCTAGAATAACTTACTAACTAATGAGAGAAATGATTAATAGATGAATGGAGTGAATAATGGACTGCCTCTAAACCCTGAATTAATTAAAGATCTAATTTATTTTAAAAAAAAAATTACTTGAGGAAGGTGCGCATCAGTTGCTAGAATTTGGGTAGTTAAAGGTAACGTTCAATCATTTCATCGGCAATTATGACATGGGGAGTAACAGAAGGTAGAAGTTGGCGCCGCACAAGAAAAATTGTGCGCCGGCACTTTGTTGTAAATTAAAATAGCATTAACTTATTCGTCTAGAAAGTACGCCTCACAAAAGATACGTTGTGCGACCCCCAACTTTGGGGGCTTTAAATCATTAACCCTTTTAATTCTCATAATCAAGATTTCTTACCTATAACTACCGTTAGTGTAAATTAAATACAGAATTCATTTGCACGATATGTCATTTTCCTCATTTTTGGTCCTGATATGAATTAACTGAACTAACACAACAAACAACCAACCTTTGCAAAATTGTTTCAATGCGTTAACATATATGTATAAAGTATTTCCGAGGGGATATTTTTAGATGTATAGAAATTATGGAGCGATATCAGTGTGAAAAATAGACTTAGAAAACGCCTGTATGATAAAACAATTAATATGCAAAAAAAAAAAAAAAAAACAACAAAACACGGAATCACAATCCAAAACCAAAACAGATAAATAAAACATGCTATAACTCGAGTAATATATATTAAGGCGTGTATATCCGTTGTTTATAGTATGTGTACTAAGGCAAATAACCTAGCATTTATTCTACTAAAATAAAAGCACGAAGTTGGATAATTTATGTTTGTAGCAAGCAAAGCTTAAAAAGGTATATAAAAAGATAAGCAAAGATAAAATAAATAACACGACGAGAGATTTCCCAGTAAGAACGTGTCTTGTGGAAGTGTTATCAATAAGGAAAGTCATGAAGAGATCCGTTTTCGAATAACGAAGAGAGTTTAAATGACTTTAGGAAATCATATTACAAGTTCAAAACGATCAAGGAAAAATACACCCGTACAGTCAAGTCAAGAATAAGTAACCAAGAGTTACATAAAACTCAAAAAAACGTATAAGTTGAATCAAAATACGGAATGTCTATCTTCACCCCTTCAGAGTGCATATTTGGGGGACGCAACCAAGATCTAGTTGAAAAGTGAATCCATAAACTCGCAACCAAGCATGCATACTTTCAGAACAGAGCATCCAGACGTAATTAATCGACCCAAGCATCTAGAAACGCGCGCGTGCAGATTGGACGTAACAGCAAATTGAACTTCATTTAAAGAGGATTTTTTTATGATGTGTGTAATTGATGGTAGTCCGATCATTTCTCCCCCCTCCCTCCATTAAAACGCCCAATAGCTTATTTATTTTTTTCCCCCTGCCTCCTTCGCCACCACAAATGTCCTTCTAGGCTGATTTAAACAAGTCCTATTATTTAGAACTTAAAACCTAAGTGTGATTCTTCTAGAGACAAAATTCCTAAGGCTCAACCTTACAACTAAGTGTTAGGAAACCACCCTTTTTCTCAATCAAAAAAACTAAGGAACCAAATTGCCGAAGTTTTAAGTAAAAAAAACCAGATTTTTAGAAACAATTTTGTGGGAAGTTTTTTTATTAAAAACTTTTTGATGTGTGATTGTGTTGATGTATATTTTATTGATTCAAGGTTTAAAATTTATATTTTTGCCGACACCAACAAAAACAACACTTAACAGGCCAGTGGTACCGAATCGGTAGAATTTCGTGGATAAGTAAGGTGATTCATCACGTGAGAGCGAGGTTAAAACCTATCAATAAAATTAATGTATCTTGTTATTACTACGAAAATCTATGTAAATGATTTCTATTTCTAACTCTAAACTAATTGTTAAACCTAATGTCCAGATCTAAATCCAAAAATTCTAACGGGAAAATGGGGTTTTCAGCCTAGATGACTAGCAATGTTTGGTTGGAGACTACAATCAATTCAAAGACCACTGTTACCTCATGCAACTAATAGACAAAAAAGTATAAAAGAGCGTCGAATCTTATATAAAGAAAAATTGTATTAACCCATATAAATCCGATAGAACTGTTAGAGTGTTTATTAAGTGCAATGATTTCTTCTCTTCGATGAGGAGGTGGGTGTCATATCACATCTTAAAGACTTTAGGCGTGTTAACATACATACCTAAAGACCTAGACACATTAATATGTCACCATTAAAGGCCATACCGCATCAAAGCATCCATATTTGCTGATTATAAATCTATCTTAGGGATTAAAAGCAATGGTAGTCCTATGTTAAACCCTGAGCTCAGTAGAGACTTTACCATACTTACCGCCTAACGGCAATCTATATACAAACAGTAGTCCATACTTGTACCAACTATACCAATGAACAGAACGTTAATTGTTGAATATAGGTCACTTGCATATGTCAACAAGAACGATCAATAAACCATCGACAAAACTGCTGTCCAATTAAAAAATACAACCATAGTAAACAGCCCCATAGCATAATCCTAAACACAGATTAAGAAAGGCCAATACTTGTTGTACACCTATTTTCTAGACGTATATATTAATTAGCTATACGGATAGCAAACCCGTACTTTACTAGATCCTCATGGTGCTATTCGCTAGAACCATTCGAATGAATACGGTTCGCAAATACAAAAGCGCGTAAACGAGTAAAATTATTGATAAACTCAAACAAAGTCACAACCAACGAATAAATCAACAAATCGATATAAACAAAAATACCACACATATTAGATCTTCATAATAATGGCTAATTAACTCACCGAAGGTAATAGCCTTCATAGAGTACCGTGGAGAGAGACCAGGTAGCCAAGTCACCACATAAGATATATAGTGAATGCAATGGGGGGGGGAGGGGGGGGGGGGGGGAGGAGGGGGGTGAGAGTTAGAAATAATTTAGCCAATAGAGTAAAACTAAATTAATAAACCGAAGTAAAAGAAAATGAAAAATACCAAAAACTAAATGATCCTAAAGTTATATGGATATTACACGATGTACTCATAAAACTCTCCTCTGGAAATTGGAATATGCCTCCGAACCGCACCCACCCCCCCATCTTCTCTCCCTTTTTTTATTTTTCTTCCCCCCCCCTCCCTCAGCTCTGAAAACCGACAATTTGTGTTTTAAGTGAGGTATTCAAAGAAATATGATTTGCACACTTAAAACCTCAATTGTTAGAGGTATTCGTTCTATTTATAAGGTCTGGAAGTCGGTTGGATACGGCGTATCCATGTATTGGATACGGCGTATTAGGGATTTCTTGGAGTAGGGACCACGTTTGATATCTTCCAGAATATTATATTGATTCCATATCTTGAATACGGCGTATTGAGTCCTCTAGATACGGCGTATTGATCTTCATTCCTCTTGTGGGTCCTTTGGTGAGTTTCAGGCACGGATACCTCCCGTATCTCCTATGGATACGGCGTATTGGTCTTCAGAATAGTAATCTTCAAAATATCTTCATTTAAGCTCCAGAATGCGCGCCTTTTGCTAAGTTTCACCAATTACTCCATAATTACTGCAATTCTCAAATATAAACGATTAAGTAACAATTCTTTGCAATAACTATACAAAATGGGTTAATAACATGGGATAAATGATGCTATAAAATAGACGTTATTTGATGTCATCAAATATCCCCCCACTTGAATCCTACTTGTCCTCAAGTAGCCTTTAGAAGTTTATAAAAATGTATCCCTAAGGATATTTTCCGTTAAAGCACTTATTCGATCTATTACAAGTACACAACCAAACACCTCACGAAATAGGAAGATGAAAACACTCAAATCACTCAACTAATCTATGTGGTAACATGTAACTAATTCGCTCAATTGCTCGGTCGTGACGAGTATTCTATCATAAGCTTGGCAAGGATACACATCTCCACCACTAAAGCCAAAGAGTAACAAGTTTATAAAGGTAAATATGGGTTTTTGTTTAGAAAGGCGTACGGTTGATCATTCTACAATCTTTCACCAGAAGTACCACTCCAACAAGGCAGTTGAAGCACACATACACACCCGAATCGCCGGGATAGACATGAGTGTTCGATCACATCCCCATTCGAATTTAACCAACGGTTAGGATGAAGAATGATATAGGGTAGGAACCTTCTAACTTTCACCAAAAGTCGTAAACCAACGAGGTACAAGACATGCATACATGGCCGTAACGACGGAATAGACATGCATGTTCGTATAAATCCTCATTCGCATAAAACCAGTGGCTAATCATTAGGTGAGAGGGAAGTAAATTGTTGTTAAATAAAAATCAAGAAACAAATAGATTAAGCCTAAAGTACAAGTTGCTAGACACTTTTTCCCGACCGTTATCATGACAAAGACACGACTATTTACAACGTCTTGATCATTGATCAAAAACAACAACCTAAGTTGGCATTCCCGTAACGATCAACTTCTTAATCATCCCAAAACTTTACATACTCTACAAGGCAAGTGGTGATATCTACCACTTTGTACAATACTCTACATCGTTGATTTTCTTGACGTATCAACGAATAATCGATCCTTTGTATAATTCCTTCGGTAATGCTCTTTGCGAAACGATTATCTTCAAACTTTCTTTCTCTCTTTTTTTGCAAATTTTTTCATTTTTTTCATTTTTTTGATTTTTTTTACTAACTATACTTCAAATCTCGGTGTAGTTTCACCATCTTCACGATCATAATAATTCTGGATAATTCCTTCGGTAATTCTTCATTCTTCGGATAGAGTTCTATATTTTTTTTGGGAGGATGCTTTAAACCCCTCTTTATATAATAGAGGTTACAAGGCTTACAAATGAAGCTAATTAAATGCTTTGACCATCTAATTAAATGCTCATAAAAGATTAATTAAATGCTCATAAAAGACATTTAATTATACAAGGAAACTAAACATTTGACTTTTCATCTTCCAGCTTTTAATTCTTCCATATGTAGAATACCAAAGTGTCATATTAATCCCTTGTTGTTTCATTCGTCTTCATTTAAGCATATGTAGTTTTGTAATCATCAAATCAATAAACCCAACAATCTTCCCCTATTTGATATTACAAAACTATCTCCATGAATGAAACAATCTTCAATGCTTCCCCTTGACTTAAGATCTTCATAAACATGCCACCACACATAATAAGCTGCAAATCAATAAACCTGTAATCTTCTTCCCCTTTTTGTAATCATCTAATAGGGGTCTTCTATAGATATGCAACTTGGATCATAACAGCTACAAACCATATATCACAACTACTAATCCAGCCTTCTAATACTCAAAATACCCGCCATGAAGCATAATACAAAAAATGACTCTGAGCAGTAAAAACATAAACTAGCAGTAGTAATAAATGACTAGTAGTATTAACGAAACACTTCCCCTCAAGTGGTGCATGTAGATGGTTAAACATTTAATCAATAAGCTTCCCTTGAAAACAATATGTTTACGATCTCTTGAATCTCAAACTCTGTAGGCTCTATGTAGTGATCACTGATGAAGAAAACTGAGTATAACGAATTTGATGAAGAAGTAGAATATCCCAAACTTGTGTCTTATGTCTTGCACTATCCACGTGACGTCGAACTCATACTACAGGGAAACATATAAGTAGACCGCAACTTCTTAACAAAATCCTAATTTATCCTATAAAACGAGACACTGAGCACAATAACATAACTCCTTTAAGTGATAGCGAATGTGAGCATTGAGCATCATAAGAAAAATCACACATTCCTAGATTTTTGCAAGTCTTCGTCAACATCATATAAGCACGAACAAGTTATCTTCAAACATTGTAAGCCGTTTAAGATATAATAAGAACTTGCATCTGTGAAACTCAACTACAACATCAAATAAGCGATATTCAATTATCTTCGTAATCACCTCTTCAATAAATCTAAAACAAGCCATATATCCAATAAGAATGAACTATTATGAACAATAGTTCTATCCGAGATCTAAATGCGTCTGTTGTCCAACATCGGACACTACTAGCAGTATTAACAATTTTACCCGAGTAGTATTAACCAACTGCTTGTAATGTTAGCAGTATTAAAAACAACAAAAAGTACTAACCTCTTTCGTATCCAAACAGTATTAACATACAACCAATATCTTCAAGGCATGAATTGTATGATCAGTTGTGTCCAACTTCTTTTTCTTTGAATCTGTTTGAATAAAATATAGGACGAATAGTATGTATTTATAACACAAATTGGATGTAATCCTCTTTTATTCTCCACGTCAGAGGCCCAACATCTTTTATTCTTTCACTCATCCAAATCATAGCACAAACTTTGTAACACCGCCCAAACAATATTAAACTTCAAACTGCCAAAAGTACTAATCGTGTAACAAGCAGTACTAATAAGTATCCTTTAGCAGTACAAACTTATGAACGAGTAGTATTAATTTACCATGAGAAAACCTTCAAATCTATAGCAGCAAGGGACGACTTTCATATGATGATATATATAAAGAAAATTAAGCACGTCATCATATGTAAAAATACCCTACATGTGATCTAGCAATCACAACTTCTGCATCAATCCCTTCTCTAGTATTGTTGTCGTTTTCATACCACTACCAGCATACACCACACAACCTCTATACACCAAAATCACTGTATCTTCATGTTAGGGTTTGTAGATCCTGTCTCTTCATACCAACTAAACTCTAACAACTAGAGTTTATTCGATTTGCAAACAACAATCAGATCCACAAAATAAGATGATAAAGAACAGCAGCCAAAACACAACGATCCATAATATTTTTGTGAAGATTGTTTAGGGTTTTAGGAGTTCCATGATTATTAGACAACAATTAACGAAACCCCATGGATTGCTTTGTGGTAAGCAGAACAACAACGAGCACAATTAAAACCCTATCTCCATGATGATGATCAGAATAACAATTTTATAATAACAATTGTATACCAAAGAAGCCAGATCCATTACCAAAAAGATTTCTTTACTGAATTAGGATTTTGTATAAACCCTAACTTACCGAATTCGCAATAATTTTGAATTATTCGAAAAAGAAAGATCGAATTTGATGTAAAGAAAACCCTTAATAATAACAAGGATTTATAATCGTATTTCATACCAATTAAGGTAGAGAAATGATTATAAGCATTGTTATATCAATTAAACTTCAAAACCCCATGAAGCTTTTACCACAAATCAATTTCTTGCAAATTAGGGTTTTTAGGGTTTCTTCACAAACCTTGTAAATCCTAGATCGAGAGCCACGAGGCTCTGATACCAATTGATAAGATCGTTTAAGCTCAAGATTGGTTAGATCTTTATATCTAGGATAATAACATTGAACATAACATGCAGCGGAATAAGAACATCAATGATATTAAACAAGGTTTTACTATTAAACACCAAGCCCCAATATTATTTGATCAAGATAATACAGTTACCTACTGTAACAGGGATCAAGAGATCCTTGAGGCTACACTATTTAACTATTAGCTAAATAACTATTATCTAACTAACTACTGTGTACCCACATGTTTACTAGACTCTCATTGGGAGAGTTCTATATTTTTTTAGATGCTTAAACCTACACACCTAATACCCTTTATATAGAGGGATATTAAGGCTTACAAAGGAAGCTAATTAATTGTATTAGGAAGCTAATTAAAACTAATTAAAACTTTCCTTTATCTTTGATATTCTTTGACTTTTTAATGCTTATCTTCATGGAAATCTTCCAGCTTTTAATTCTTCCATATGTAGAATACCAAAGTGTCATATTAATCCCTTGTTGTTTCATTCGTCTTCATTTAAGCATATGTAGTTTTGTAATCATCAAATCATTACCCAACAACAAGGCAAGTGGCGATATCTACCACTTTGTACAATACTCTACATCGTTGATTTTCTTGAAATATCAACTAATAATCAATCCTTTGTATAATTCCTTCGGTAATGCTCTTTGCGAAACGATTATCTTCAAACTTTCTTTCTCTCTTTTTTTGCAATTTTTTTCATTTTTTTGATTTTTTTTACTAACTATACTTCAAATCTCGATGTAGTTTCACCATCTTCACGATCATAATAATTTTGGATAATTCCTTTGGTAATTCTTCGTTCTTCGGATTCACCATTAATTGTGACGGTAGTAAAATCACATGAGTTTCGACTACTAATATACATTCCCATTTGCAATGTGCAAATTTCCAACCACACCAAAGATAGAAAATGACACAAGACTCGGGAAATACAAACTTTACACTTTAAGCAACTTGCAACTTAAATATTAAACTTTAATCTTACAGGGTTGGTTAAGGCGTAAGGGTGTAACGAAATACATAGTTGGTGTAAATTCCTAAAGGATTGGATCTACGGGTTTTTCTAGTGGATCATCACTCTAAAGATGATAGTGGAAAAGGGTTTAACGAGAGGTTAACTAACTGGTGTAGTTAGTTAATAAGCAACATGTAAAGGCGATTTGGTTGTAATCCTAAAATTTACCAATTTAAACAAGTTACTCCAATTAAATCCATAATACTCATTATTGTGGTCTCGAGTGATATACCAAGCCAAGTTCTAAAGTCTAAAACATCACCGGCACACTCATATTTTGTAGAATTTGGGTAAACATTTAGAAACGGAAAGGTTAAATCCTCACAATATCTATCAAGGGTTATTGTGTGCGGGTTATGTAACATGTAATTTCACAAAAGTATGCTTGAAAAAAAATTAAATTTGAGCATCATTTAAGCCTTTTATTGTGAAAATTTGGACAAGTAAACATTCTAATTCCATCCCCCCACTTGAATTATACAACGTCCTCATTGTATATATAAAACATTTAATACGGGAATTTAAAAAGAGAATTAGAATGAGAAACTCCCCTGATATTTGCTCGGTAGATTCTCCGATTTGCGTTTATGAGCAAGATTTCGTGTTGGACAGCCGTCTCGAGGTTTCAAGACTCCAACACTTCAGGATCTCCAGATTTTGTAAATTCTCCACCAACATCAATCGATTTTTCTTTTCACGAGGTCTTGTGTAAATTCTCAGAAAATAAATGCAATTCTATCTCCGTGTATTCGTTTGGTTAGACTCGAAATAAATACCTAAAATTGTACAGGAAGTCAATACGCCGTATCCATTCAAGATGATTCAAGTTTTAAATTTATATTTTGCCGACTCAACCAAAAACAAAACATTAACGGACAGTGTACCCGTTCGGTAGTAGTTTCGTGGTAAGTAGGGTGTTGAACACTTAAAGCGAGGTTAAATCTATCAATTTAATTAATATCTTGGTTATCTAATCTATGTTGATTCTATTCTAAACCTATATTAAACTATGCCAGTCTAAATCCTAATTCTAATAGGAAAAGGGGGGTTTTCAGCCTGAGAGATTGGCACGGTTTGGTTGGTGACTACAATCAATTCAAGACACTATTACCCACACAAACTAATAGACAAAAGATAAAAGAGCGGTCAAACCTTATATAAGAAAAATGTATGAACCATTATTAATCCGACTAGAACGTTGGTTTGTTTATTAAGTGCAATGATTTCAGCTCTCGAG